>WSYH01004752.1:21927-50190 GCA_036426205.1 Ascaphus truei
TTGGGATTGTGGGGGTGGGTGATGTGCAAGGGGAGGGGGGTGTGATGTACAAGGGGAGGGGGGGTGGGGGGGTTGATGTGCAAGGGGAGGAGGGGGTTGATGTGCAAGGGGAGGGGGGGTGGGTGATGTGCAGAGGAGGGGGGGTTGATGTGCAAGGGGGGTGGGGGGCAAAGGGGGGGGGGTATGTGCAAAGGGGGTGAGGGGGGGGTTTGAAGGGGGGTGTGAGGTGAAGGGGGGGTGAGGTGAAGGGGGGGGTGAGGTGAGGAGGGGGGGTGAGGTGACGAGGTGATGTGAGGTGGTGATGTGAGGTGCAGGGGGTGATGTGAGGTGCAGGGGGGGTGATGTGAAGGGGGGGATGATGTGCAGGGGGGGGGGTGATGTGCAGGGGGGGTGATGTAGGGGGGGTGATGTAGGGGGGGTGATGTAGGGGGGGTGATGTGAGGTGCAGGGGGGTTGATTGGAGGTGCAGGGGGGTTGATTGGAGGTGCAGGGGGGTTGATTGGGGTGAGGGGGGTGATGGAGGTCAGGGGGGTGAATGGGGTGCGGGGGGTGATTGGAGGTGCAAGGGGGGGTGATTGTTGGTGCAGGGGGGTGATTGTTGGTGCAGGGGGGGTGATTGGAGGTGCGGGGGGGGGGTTGGAGGTGCGGGGGGTGATGGAGGTGCGAGATAGGGGGGTGATTGGAGGTGCAGCCAGGGGGGTCATTGGGGTGCAGGGGAGGGTATTGGAGGTGCAGGGGAGGGCTATTGGAGGTGCAGGGAGGGTCATTGGAGGTGCAGGGGAGGGTCACATTGGAGGTGCAGGGGGGGTCATTGGAGGTACAAGGGGAGGGTGATTGGAGGTGCAGGGGGGAGAATTAGTGAGGTGCAGGGGGGGAGATGATGTGAGGTGCAGTGACGGGGAGAAGGATGTGAGGTGCAGGGGTGGGTGGGATGTGTGTGGTGTGCAGGGGGTATTGTGTGTTTGATGTGGAGGGGGGTGAGTTATGTGTGTGGGTGAGGGGGAGAGATGGGGGTATGAGAGATAGATGGGAGTATCGCAAAGTGATGATGAGGGGTTCTGGGGGAGATATGAGGATGTATGATGAGGGGTGCTGGGGGAGATATATGAGGATGATGATGATGAGGGTGCTGGGGGAGATTATGAGGATGATGATGATGAGAGGTGCTGGAGAAGAGATGATGATGATGATGATGATGATGATGATGATGATGATGTGAGATGATGATGATGATGATGATGACCATGATGATCCCTGATGATGATGATGATGATGATGATGATGATTTTTACCCGTGTGGCCCAAAAAAAATTCCTTGGAGCAGTTCGGCCCTTCTCGCTTACGCAGTTGTGCAGGCTGTACTAGAGTAGGATATTTTACATTTGCAAATTTTCCAAGCATCTTAAAATGTGAAGTATGGGATAATCTATTGGGAGCTATAGAAATCAAAAGGCACTCCCCTAAATTTCTTCTCTCAATCTCATTCTCCTACCTGAGGGAGGCAAGATTTCTGGCTGTGACTTTACGGTCGATCTTCAAACACACAGCTTGAATATAGCCATGAATATGTAATTTAACGAGTTTGTACCATTTGCATATTGTATGAAATTGCACAGCTGCAACCAGATAGCGTTAGACATGCAATAAGACCTAATGAATATGCCAAGAGGCAAATCCGGGCGGAAAACAGCCATCTTGAAACGCAGTTATATCAGTTAATGAATAGGCCTCTTAAGATTTTATGAAAAATAAACGTTCCTCTCTATTTCATGACTGGCTTAAATACATTCTGGAAAATTTTTTTCTGACTATGTTCATATCATATAGATAACAGGAAGTCATCGTAAGACAACTTTTTCAATACAATTAGTATAAAAACAGACAATGCCTTTTGGTGGTAATTTCCCTGAATGAAAAATGTACAAAACAAAAAAAAAAAAAAAAAAGTGTTGCACAGGTTAAAAATACAAAATGCATTTGATCTCATTTTATCAAACACCCAAATTACTGAAGTGCTTTTTTAAGTAACAGAAAAGATCTCAGCAATTACATGTTGTGGATCCACATCGAAATGTTTTTCTCCCAGTTTATACTTTTTACATTTTAAACAAAAATTAAAATGGTTGGGCTACAAAGTGAACTTCATAATTATTTGGGGTACTGGACATTCTTCGCGTCTTAGGCCTCGGGATGGGTGCCTCGGGCCGCATGATCAGCGTCCTGCTCTGCCTCGCCTGCTCAAACTGGAGCTTTGGTGTCCTGGCGACGAGGCGGTGAGCACGCTTTGGGGGCGGGGCGGGGGCAAAGGCGGCGGGAAGTGGGGCTAGTCCCTCGTCCCATTGGATGTGCGCGTCACGTGACGCTCTCCTCCACTTCCCTGAGCGCAATTTTGCCTGTCTTCTCAGATTTCTCAGCCTCCGCCACGCATGCGGGATGAGGCTGTTAAAGCTCAGCACCAGCCCTATCTACTATGTCCCAGGCCTATTCTTTGCAGTATAAAAAGCCCCTCTAATGATGTAGAAACACCTAAACATTCTCTGATGACTAGGACTATTGACTAAATACTGACTGAGGTTATAGCAACCACCACAGGTGACAGACTGCTAAAGAGGCAGTGGGAATCACACCTGGCTTAATGTTTAATCAGTTTCTCGGTAGAAGGTAGAGCGATGCGCGGTCGATCCATTATACTGTATGCAAGTACTGTATGTAAACATTTGTGCAGTCACTAGAAGATCATTTGTTGAAAAAACTACTACAAGCAAAATGGGAGTTTATGTTGTGTACAGTTAAAATGAAAAAAAAGAGGGGATATTAACGTAGAACGTATCAGTGACTGAAAGCATAACAGTTACATATTTCTACCCCCCAAACGGGTGTAAAATTATTTTCACTAATGTTCTAAAATCTTGGTGATTTTTTGTTATGATTTGTTATGAACAAACAGAATGAGGTTTTTGAATCTACATTAATAACGGAGTGTATTTATTAAAAAATAAATAATCATGAGTAACATTGTGTCATTTTAAAACTGGGGTGATTGCCTTTTAAAACATTGGGTAATACCGATAAAAAGTGACATTTGTATACTCTGACCATAAGTACATTTGTGTTTTTTTACATCTCACCTTGGATTGCCTGTCATTCAAACTGTGTGCTTTTATCATAATGATTTCTAGTCCAGAGAAATGTTTATGTAAAACATATTTCAGAGGCCTTTTTTTTACCAACTACTCTATAAGACAGCTTCAAATCAGTGCAAGTGTTGAAATCAGTGTATACCTTCTGTTTATTTAGTACGCATTTTCTATTACACAGTTAGATGTTCTGGACGGACTAAATGGATGTGAGGTGCAGGGGGGAGAGTGATGTGAGGTGCAGGGGGGGAGAGTGATGTGAGGTGCAGGGGGGGATAGTGATGTGAGGTGCAGAGGGGGGGAGTGATGTGAGGTGCAGGGGGGAGAATGATGTGAGGTGCAGGGGGGGTGGGATGTGTGTGGTGGGCAGGGGGGTATTGTGTGTTTGATGTGGAGGGGGAGTATTATGTGTGTGGGTGAGGGGGAGAGACGGGGGTATGAGAGATAGATGGGGGGTATCGCAAAGGTTGATAGTGAGGGGTCGTGGGGGAGATATGAGGATGATGATGAGGGGTGCTGGGGGAGATATATGAGGATGATGATGATGAGAGCTGCTGGAGGAGAGATGATGATGATGATGATGATGATGATTTTACCCGTGCGGCCCAAATGTTTTTTCCTTGGAGCAGTTCGGCCCGTCTCGCTTTACGAGTTGTGCAGGCCTGCTCTACTCTTTCTGAAATCTGTCTCAGTGTCTCCCCTGCTGAAATCCCTCTCCTGGCTTCCTATCAAATCCCGTATCACACGCTCAATTCTCCTCCTCACTTTTAAAGCTTTACACTCTTCTGCTCCTCCCTACATCTCAGCCCTAATTTCTCACTATACACCATCCCGACTCTTGTGTTCTTCTCTCTACCCCTTTTGTATCTAAAGCCCTCTCCCGCCTTAAACCCTTCTCATGGACTGCCCCACACCTCTGGAATGCTCTTCCCCTCAATATTCGACTAGCACCCTCTCTATCCACCTTTAAGACCCACCTTAAATCACACCTGCTTAAGGAAGCATATGAGCAACTCCATGGCTGATAATTAACACCTCATACATTAACCTTGCCCCCCTGCAGACGCACTTACCAGAACGCCCTCCTACTGTCTCTGTACATTCTTCCTACCAACTAATTAGATTGTAAGCTCTTCGGAGCAGGGGCTCCTTTTCCTAAATGTTACTTTTTTGTCTGAAGCAGTTCTCCCCTTTACGTGTTATGTATATTATTTATATGATTGTCACGTATATTACTGCTGTGAAGCGCTATGTACATTAATGGTGCTATATAAATAAATACATACATACATACATACACTGCTTGCGAGGTGTTCTAAACCCTGCTATAGAAATCAAAGGATGCTTTAAAACTAATTTAAAATGGCATTAAGAGTTGAATAAAAACATACACAAAGTCACTATTATCTAATACTACAGAACTGATTTACTTAAAAAAAAAAAAAAAAAAAAAACCCCATAAGATTTCACGTTTCACTGCGGTCGCTGGAAAAATCAAATTGAAATGACTTCCAGCGATCGCGACCAAGCCGTCACACTTACTATAAGCGCACATGCCGGCGTCAATGCATTTGTTTTGACGTTGCGTCGCTGTTGCCGGCACTATAAGCGCAGCCTAACACTAGCCTCTAAGAGCAAAATCCTCACACAATCCTGTGCTTTCTAGGTTTAGTACCACAAACGTCAATCTAAAGATGTATTAAAAAATATACATTTATATTCCTTTTTTCATCTTGAATACATACTAAAATGTGATTATGTCCTGTAGGTTTCTTGCTATAGAAATATTATGGTAAATGTAATATAAAATATATTATAATATCATTTTAGAATGTAGCTCATGGGTTAACAAACCTTTCCAACGTCAGTGTTATTAATTGGCTGGAGGACCGCCATGCACACACTTAGCTCTGTTCTTCAATATATTTCTATATATGTGTAACATATATTTCCCAAATACTAGACCTGTATTAAAAATCAGACATTAGAAAATGGACAGTGTGCCACAGAGAGCTACCGGAGGTGAATTTCCAAAGGCTTTGGGGATATCCACTGCAGTCTTTAGGCTTTTCAAAGTGGGCTACTGTTTAAGGGCCACTGCTTGAGATCATACTCCAGGAGACACAGTTTTAAGAGACATTAATCAAACACTAATGCAACTGCTAAAATATCCCAAATGCCTGATGGTCTATCACAGACAGGTGTGCAAATGTACAGTTATTTGATATATGCACGTATTTTACTCAGTGTGTTCCGGCAACGTTGGATAGTTTGATGATACTATTTTCCAGTGGCCATTTTTCTTTATCCCAGAGAATTCTTGGAGGTAATGAGTTGGAGGGTCCCAAATTCTGATGACCTGAAAAAAATATTACTAAAAAAGGGGAGAAAAAAGGTGATAGCTGCTTTAATTCCATCCAGATACCCAGAGTTTGGTTTTTCGATTCTAATGGGTTTATACTACAGGTAGATATTAAAATGATTGAATATCTTTAGAGCTAAGATGCACTTCTGTTGAGAATCCTGTTTTTGATCTAATGGATATTCTGTTCAGTGACAGACAAACCCAGAACTCTTCACAACTGGTATCAGTGCCAGAAAATTGTCCATCTACAAATTCATCATTACTAAATGCAAGACGTGCACTCCTGTGAAGAGCATGCACAATGTGTAAAATTATAGGGATTAATGCAGGGCTAAGGGGGTTAGTGAAACAAAAATACTCTACAATCAATCGAAAATCACAATTATTATAATGTAGTGCTTCAGAACTGGCCGTACAATAATTATGACATATTTTGCATATTTGAAAATGAAAAACAGACTGAGCCAGAGTGGTTTAAGGATGTTAATCCCTCAGCCGATGGGCAGCCTGTAATTCAGTGGAATTGGCAATTTAGAAATCTTAAAATAAAGATATTTTTAAACGTCACTATTTCTTATAAAAATAGTTACATAGTTACATTGTAGATGAGGTTGAAAAAAGATTTATGTCCATCGAGTACAATTTATATTAAATTTAGACGACAGATACTTATCATATATTTTTATTTACAGTAGATTTATCCAGAGGAAGACAAACAAAAATCCCCAGTGACACATTATCCAATCATGTGGACAAGGGGAAAAAAATAATTTCTTCCTGACTCCAATAAGATTTCTTCCTGCATCAACATCCTTCCCATGTTTACTTATTTATTAGATCCCTGTATACCTTTCCTTTCTAAAAAGAGGCCTAACCTTTTGTCTACCATCACAGTCTCCATGGGTAATGAATTCCACATTATAACTGCCCGTACTGTAAAGAACCCTTTCCTTTGTTGCTGGTGAAATTTCCTTTCCTCCAATCTTAAGGGATGTCCCCGAGTCCTTTGTACTGTCATTGGAATGAATAGTTGTTTTGAAAGTTCCTTGTATTGACCCTGAGTAAATGTATATATAGTTATTATATCCCCTCGTAGATGTCTCTTTCCTATTGTAAATAAATCTAATTTAGCTAGCCTTTGCTCAAAAGTCAGATTTTTCCATCCCCTTTATTAATTTGGTGGCTCTTCTCTGCACTCTCTCTAGTTCCATAATATCTTTTTTATGGAGTGGCGCCCAAAACTGTACTCCATATTCAAGGCGTGGTCTTAACAAGGATTTATACCGGTCCAAGATGATGCTTTCTTCCCTTCCATCCAGACCTCGTTTAATGCAAGATAATATTGTATTTATTTATTTATAAAATATTTTACCAGGAAGTAATACATTGAGAGTTACCTCTCGTTTTCAAGTATGTCCTGGGCACAGAGTAAAACAAAATAATACATGGTTACAAATGCATTTACAAATACTGCCTGACGTTGGTCTCTATTCCTAAGCCTGCTGTCTACAAGTGCTTCTAAATCATTCTTAAATTTGTCCCATTTAATTTGTAAGTAGCTTGATTATTCTTGCTTCCCAAATGCATAACCTTACATTTATCTGTATTAAACCTCATCTGCCATTTACCTGCCCAAGCTTCCAGACTTTCGAAGTCCTTCTGGAGAGAGATAACATCCTGCTCTAATTTTACTACCTTACATAATTTACTGTCTTCAAAATCTAATTAGACCACATCAACTGCATTGCCCTGGTATAAATTCCTACTTACTGTATCTCTTGAAAGAAGCTAATTAGGTTAGTTTGGCATGACCTATCCTTCATAAATCCACGCTGACTATAGCTAATCATTTTGTTATCCAATAGGTATTCCTGAATATTATCCCTTAATAAACCTTCAAATAGTTCCCCGTGATTGATGTCAGTCTTACAGGTCTGTAATTGCCTGGTTGTGATCAACTGTAGCTCCTTTTTCATATATTGGCACCATGTCTGCTTTACACCAATCTTGTGGTACTGAGCCTGTAGAAATTGAGTCATTGAATCAGAGAGCAAAGAGAGAGAGAGAGAACAGAGAAAAAAAGAGAGAGAAGATAGAGAGAGAGAAGAGAGAGAGAGCTGAGAGCAAAAGAGAGAGAGCTGAGAGCAAAAGAGAGAGAGCTGAGAGAGAGAGCTGAGAGAGAGAGAGAGAGAGAGAGAGAGAGAGAGGGGATGATGATGATGATGATGATGATGATGATGATGATGATGATGATGATGATGATGATGATGATCCATGATGATCCATGATGATGATGATGATGATGATGATTTTACCCGTGTGGCCCAAAAAAAATTTCCTTGGAGCAGTTCGGCCCTTCTCGCTTAACGAGTTGTGCAGGCCTGTACTAGAGTGAGGATATTTTACATTTGCAAATTTTCCAAGCATCTTAAAATGTGAAGTATGGGATAATCTATTGGGAGCTATAGAACTCAAAAGGCACTCCCCTAAATTTCTTCTCTCAATCTCATTCTCCTACCTGAGGGAGGCAAGATTTCTGGCTGTGACTTTACGGTCGATCTTCAAACACACAGCTTGAATAATAGCCCATGAATATGTAATTTAACGAGTTTGTACCATTTGCATATTGTATGAAATTGCACAGCTGCAACCAGATAGCGTTTAGACATGCAATAAGACCTAATGAATATGCCAAGAGGCAAATCCGGGCGAAAACAGCCATCTTGAAACGCAGTTATATCAGTTTAATGAATAGGCCTCTTAAGATTTTATGAAAAATAAACGTTCCCTCATATTTCATGAGCTGGCTTTAAATACATTCTGGAAATATTTTTTTCTGACTATGTTCATATCATATAGATAACAGGATAAGTCATCGTAGAACAACTTTTTCAATTACACAATTAAGTATAAAACAGAAACATGCCTTTTGGTAGGTAATTTTCCCCTGAATGAAAAATGTACAAAACAAAAAAAAAAAAAAAAAAAGTGTTGCACAGGTTAAAAATACAAAATGCATTTGAATCTCATTTTATCAAACACCCAAATTACTGAAGTGTTGCTTTTTTAAGTAACAGAAAAGATCTCAGCAATTAACAGTTGTGGATCCACATCGAAATGTTTTTCTCCCATGTTTATACTTTTTACATTTTAAAACAAAAATTACAATGGTTTGGGCTACAAAGTGAACTTCATAATTATTTGTGGTACTGGACATTCTTCGCCCGTCTTAGGCCTCGGGCATGGTGCCTCGGGCCGCACTGATCAGCGCTCCTGCTCTGCCTCGCCTGCTCAAACTGGAGCTTTTAGGTGTCCTGGCAGACGAGGCGGTGAGCACGCTTTGGGGGCGGGGCGGGGCAAAGGCGTGGCGGGAAGTGGGGCTAGTCCCTCGCTCCCATTGGATGTGCGCGGTCACGTGACCGCTCCTCCACTTCCCTGAGCGGCAATTTTGCCTGTCTTCTCAGAATTTCTCAGCCTCCGCACGCATGCGGAAGCAGCTGTTAAAGCTCAGCACAGCCCTATCTACTATGTCCCAGGCCTTATTCTTTGCAGTATAAAAAGCCCTCTAATGATGTAGAAACACCTATACATTCTCTGAGTGACTAGGACTATTGACTAAATACTGACTGAGGTTATTAGCAACCACCACAGGTGACAGACTGCTAAAGAGGCCAGTGGGAATCCACACCTGGCTTAATGTTTTACTCAGTTTCTCGGTAGAAGGTAGAGCGTGCGGTCGATCCATTATACTGTATGCAAGTACTGTATGATAAACATTTGTGCAGTCACTAGAAGATCATTTGATAAGAAACTACTACAGGCAATAATGGGAGTTTATGTTGTGTACAGTTAAAATGACAAAAAGAGGGGAATTAACGTAGAACAGTATCAGTGAAAGCATAACCAGTTACATATTTCTACCCCCCAAACGGGTGTAAAATTTATTTTCACTAATGTTCTAAAATCTTAGGTGTATTTTTGTTATGATTTGTTATGAACAAACAGAATGAGGTTTTTGAATCTACATTAATAACGGAGTGTATTCCTATATTTAAAAAATAAATAATCATGAGTAACATTGTGTCATTTTAAAACTGGGGTGATTGCCTTTCTAAAACATTGGGTAATACCGAATAAAAAGTGACATTTGTATACTCTGACCATAAGATACATTTGTTTTTTTACATCTCACCTTGGATTTGCCTGTTCATTCAAACTGTGTGCTTTTATCATAAATGATTTCTAGTCCAGAGAAATGTTGATGTAAAACAATATTTCAGAGGCCTTTTTTTCTTACCAACTACTCTATAAGACAGCTTCAAATCAGTGCAAGTGTGAAATCAGTGTATATCCTTCTGTTATTTAGTACGCATTTTCTATTACACAGTTAGATGTTCTGGTACGGCTACTAAATGACCCAGGTCATTAAGACAAATTGAACCACGGATGTTATTCTTTTTTTTTAGATCTTTCTCAATATATAAGCCTTTTTTGTTTTTTTTAATACAGGATTGAATCAGGGGGCCTCCGGAGCTGAACCCCATTAATTTCAACTCTGGGATCCCCTTGTTCCCAGAGGTACTTACCTCCGTAGTAGGTGCCGGTAGCCACTTCAGGGTTCACTATATGGCTGCTTTTCAAAGCTCCCGGGTCCTGCGGACCAATAGGAACCTGTGACGTCACCTGCTGCGGCTTCCTATTGTCCCATGCGACCAGGAGCTTTATACTGCAGAAAACTGCAGGAGATACCGGCACCTACTTCGGAGGTAAATACTGTATCTATGGAAGCAGGTGGTCCCCAGAACTAAAATTAACGGGGTTCAGCACCGGAGACCCCATGTTTCAAACCTATATTAGAAAATTAAAGAAAGTAAAACTGGCTTGAATTGCTCCTTTAAATATCCAAAACCTGTGCTGACTGATGTTACTAGAAATATGGCAGGTATTCAAATGCCAATAATTTCAACACCATGCCTCTCCTCTGGACTGCTACTACTAGGATGCTTTCTGAGTCCCTAGTCTTGCTTGTCAAACAGATGACAGTAAATACAATGATATTATGCTGGTTACATGACAGTTGTTGCAATGGTTCATATCCACAGTACATTGGTGTGTACAGAGCTGAACTGGCAAGGTTAATGTCTAAAGGAAGTCCAACATACTCAACAACACAAATTAAAGTTGTAGAGCACGTGACAATTCTCTTTTAAAGTATTTTACAAAAATAAAATCCAGTTCCTATTAAGATATATGTTTATTATTAAGACCTTCCATACAATTCAACACAAAACAGCAAATACTGTATATAGTTTTGCATTACGATAATTAGGTATAATAAATAATTATCCTAACAAATCCATCCACTTATCGAGATAACTAAAAACAATCAACACATTTAAGCCAGCTGCAATAAAAAAATTTATTATAAACATGAATAACAAGATATATATCTAGAGCAAAGATATTTTAAACACTAATTGCCAAAATCAACATTCTTTTCTGCATGTGTTTTTCAAGTTAAATTAGTGCAATTTACAACACTTTTATAATGAAAATATTTAATTAGATCTACAAAGTAATTAAAGGAGCAATCCAAGCCATTTTTTTCTTCCTTTTTTAATACAGGTTTGAAGCAGGGGGTCTCCGGGGCTGTACCCCCTTAATGTCGGCTCTGGGGACCCCCTGCTTCCAGAGATGCTCATCTCGGAAGGGGGTTCTGGTATCTCTGCAGGTTTCAGCTTCCTCGTCACATGGGACAATTGGAAGCTGAACCTGATGACGTCACAGCTTCCTATTGGTCCACAAGGCCCGGGAGTTTAGAAAAGCAGCCCTATAGTAAACCCTGGCATGGCTAAAGGCACCCACTACAGAGGTAAGTATCTCCAGAAGCAGGGGGTCCCCCGAGCTGAAATGAATGGGTTTCAGATACGGTGACCCCATGTTTCAATTCTGTATTTAAAAAAAAAAAAATAACAAATAACAAAACGGCTTGGGTTGCCTTTTAAATATGAGCATATCAAAACTTCACATCTGTCAAAAGCATACCAAACTCAGGCAGAAATCTGCACTTCAACATTAAAAGATAAATTCACTGAGCAGAATAAATCTAAAATGATATAGTTACATAGTTACATAGTAGATGAGGTTGAAAAAAAACGTACAGACGAGACCACGACTATTCTAAAGCTTGCCTTAAACTAGCCCGGTTACATTCTGGGTATGTGCTGGGCTAGTTTAAGGCAAGTTTAAGGCATTTCTGCATTGACTAATGACCCATAGAATTAACACAGCAGGGGTCCCAGGCAGTCCCATTCAGTTTGAATGGGACTGCCAGGGACCCCCGCTGTTAATCTGATGGGCTATTAATCAATGCACAAATGCTGGGGCTAGTTTAAGGCATGTATCCAGAATGTACCTGGGTCTTTTTGGCGATTGACAATGGTTTGTGTTAGAATAGTCGCAGCCTCTGCTGTACGTCCATCAAGTTCAACCTATGCTAAATTTAGACAACAGATACTTTATTCTATATCTATACTTACTTATTGATCCAGAGGAAGGCAAAGAAAAAAACCCAGATATCCAATGATATCTCATAAGGGGAAAACAAATTCCTTCCTGACTCCAAGAATTGGCAATCGGATTAATCCCTGGATCAACATCCTTCCCATGTATACTTATTTGGTATATCCCTGTATACATTTCCTTTCTAAAAAGATGTCTAACCTTTTTTTGAACAAATCTATTGTATCTGCCATCACAGTCTCCATGGGTAATGAATTCCACATTTGAACTGCCCTTACTCTAAAGAACCCTTTCCTTTGTTGCTGGTGAAAACGCCTTTCTTGTCAAACTTAAGGGATGGCCCTGAGTCCTTTGTACTGCCCGTGGGATGAATAGTTCTTTTGAAAGCGCTTTGTATTGTCCCCGAATATATTTGTACATAGTTATCATATCCCCTCTTAGACACCTCTTTTCTAATGTAAATAAATCTAATTTAGCTAGCCTCTCCTCATAAGTTAGATTGCCCATCCCCTTTATTAATTTGGTGGCTCTTCTCTGCACTCTCTCTAGTTCCATAATGTCTTTTCTAAGGAGTGGTGCCCAAAATTGTACTCCATATTCAAGGCTCATATTCTTACTAATGCTTTGTAAAGCATGTTTATGTTTACTTCCCTTCCATTCATTGCCCGTTTAATGCAAGATAAGATCTAGTTTGCCTTTGCAGCTACTGCATGACTTTGGGCACTACAGGCGGTCCTCGGTTATCCGACAAAATGCGTTACTCAAAATGGCGTCGGATAGCGAAGCGTCGTAAAGCGAAACCCGTTTTCCCATAGGAACACTGTTTAAATCAAACGTTCCGTTCCTGAAGGCATTTTTAATGCTAAAATACACAGAAAATGTTACTCAAGCAATAAGATATGCAGCACACACATAGATTATGATGGAAACATTATATTT
Source organism: Ascaphus truei (assembly GCA_036426205.1). Lineage (NCBI taxonomy): Eukaryota > Metazoa > Chordata > Amphibia > Anura > Ascaphidae > Ascaphus > Ascaphus truei. The sequence goes on from WSYH01004752.1 coordinate 34,891, forward strand.
ATTGATTCCAGAACTGTAAAATAAAACTATAAAAATAAAACTATGCTGTATTCTGTACAGAAATGTACATGAGCAAAAAAAAAAAAAAACATCAATTATTGGAGGAAGATGATTGGGGTGGGGGGGATCTTCAACAGACAACGGACTTTTTGGAGGTGATGTAGGTGGACTTGAAGGTTTCGGCCTCTTGAAGAATCTCTTCATTGAAGTCAGGACAGATCCTTTCCTTTTCAGCGTGTAGATCTCTCTATAGCAGTTGACTTGGTTAGACACCACACGACTGACTGTTGAACTCCGTTCAATGTTAGGGTCATTGTCCTCAAATATGGCCAGTACGCTATCAATGTGCTTGAATGCTGCAGCCAAAAGATTGGTGGGCCTCCTCTTCAGCATTTTTTTGCTCTTCTAATTGCATCAGGTCTTCATTGCTCAACTCGTTAGAATATGAGGCGAGCAACTCCTCAATATCCTCGGTTTCCACCTCGAAGTTGAGATCTCTGGCCATTTGCAAAACAGTTTCTGTAACCTCTGCAACAGTCTCTGTAAGGCCTTGGACATCAGACACAAAATCAGGGCCCAAATTACGCCAAACTCCATTTAAATTGGATTGTTTGACCTCATTCCATGCCTCTCCGATGTTTCTTACTGCATGGAGAATGTTGTAACCCTTCCAAAATTCTTTTAAAGTTGGACCACTTCCACATCAGTTGCTCTGATGGCCTGGGCAAATGTTCGCCTAAGATAGTAGGCTTTGAAGGAAGCGATAACCCCATGTCCATCGGCTGTATCAATGAGGTGGTGTTGGGGGGCATGAACACCACCATGACGTTTGGATGATGGTCATCCAGGAACACGGGATGGCCAGGAGCATTGTCCAGGAGCAGCAATGCTTTAAAATCAAGGTTCTGGTTCATGCAATATAATTGTACAGCTGGGATAAATTGATGCTGGAACCAGTCCTCAAAAAGGCTCCCTGTTACCCATGCCTTACGGTTGGACTTCCAAATCACTGGAAGTGTGCTCTTTGCATAACCCTTGAGTGCCCTAGGGTTTCTGCATGATAAACAAGTAAAGGTTTTAGCTTGAAATCACCTGCAGCATTTGATCCAAGCAGAAGAGTCAGCCTGTCCTTTGCAACTTTAAACCCAGGCATTGATTTTTCCTCTTTTGCAATGTAGCTTCTACTGGGCATTTTCTTCCAGTAGAGCCCAGTCTCATCAACATTGAACACTTGACGTGCGCAATAGCCACCATCCTCTATAATTTTGGCCAATTTAACAGGGAAGGTTTTAGCTGCCTCCTCATCAGCACTAGCAGCTTCACCGGTCACTTTAATGTTATGCAAGTTTGCCCTCTCTTTAAACCGCATAAACCAGCCCTTACTTGCAGTGAACGTTTCCTCAGTGGTCCCTTCTCCATGCTGTTGCTTAATGTCCTCATACAGACTCAAAGCCTTGGCCTGAATTAAGGCTAAACTAATAGGCACACGACGCTGGGATTGATCTTCCAGCCATATGATGAGGAGTTATTCTACCTCAGCAATATGCCCAGCACGTTGCCTTATTGTTGTACCTTGCATAGGTGCTGAGCCCTTAATCTGTTCCAAGATTCTTGCCTTGTCTTTGATTATTGTCACAATAGTTGTGCGAGGTATATCCAAGGCACGTCCAATTTCTGTGTTCGTCTCTCCTTTCTCAGAGCGCTTTATTATGTTTTGTTAGGTCTCCAAAGTAATAGATTTTCTATTCCTTTTTGGAGTAACAGCACTTTGCTTTTTGCTTTTATCAGCCATGGTTAGGGCCTAAAATACACCACTAAACCTTCACACAGACTGTTCAGAATGATTTCCCTAGGCTGCAGCCTTCTGATTGGACAATTGCCGCAATTTTTTAAAGCGTCGTAAGAGCGTCGGATAAGCCGTTCGGGCGTCGTAAAACAGGCCATAGGGATGCATTGACTAGTGTCGGATAAGCCGTTCGTCGTAAAACGAAACGTCGTAAAACGAGGACCGCCTGTATTGCTAAGTCTGCTGTCTACAAGCGCTCCTAAATCCTTCTCCATCAAGGATTCCCCCAATTTATCCCCATTTCATTTGTAAGTCGCCTGTTTATTCTTGCATCCCAAATGCATAACCTTACATTTATCTGTATTAAACCTCATCTGCAATTTACCTGCCCACGTTTCCAGTCTCTCCAAGTCCTCCTGAAGAGAAATTACATCCTGCTCTGATTCTATTACCTTACACAATTTAGTATCATCAGCAAAGATGGAGACATTGCTCTCGATGCCAACCTCAAGGTCATTAATAAACAAGTTAAAAAGCAGGGGTCCCAGTACCGATCCCTGAGGTACTCCACTCACGACTTTAACCCATCCTGAAAAAGTTCCATTTATGACAACCCTCTGTTGTCTGTCCTTTAACCAGTTTTCAATCCAGGTGCATATATTATTACTAAGTCCAATTTTCTTTATTTTGTACACCAACCTCTTGTGTGAAACCGTATCAAAAGTCTTTGCAAAATCTAAGTAGACCACATCAACTGCATTACCCCGGTCTAAATTCCTACTTACCTCCTCAAAGAAACAAATAAGGTTAGTTTGGCAAGATCTATCCTTCATAAATCCATGCTGACTATTACTAATAATTTTGTTTTCCATTAGGTATTCCTGAATATTATCCCATATTAAACCTTCAAGTAGTTTCCCCACTATTGAAGTCAGGCTTACAGGTCTGTAAATCCCCAGTTGTGATCTAGCTCCCTTTTTAAATATAGGCACCACATCTGCTTTACGCCAAACTTGTGGTACTGAGCCTGTGGAAATGGAGTCCTTGAATATTAAATATAATGGTTTGGCTATTACTGAGCTTAACTCCTTGAGAACTCTTGGATGTATGCCATCGGGGCCAGGTGCCTTGTTTACTTTAATTTTTTCAAGCCGCTTATGAACTTCTTCCTTAGTTACACCAATTGTTCATTAATATGGAGGTTGTGGCTTCCTCCTGCGGCACTAACACCTGCAATGAAATTGATTCTTCCCTGGTAAACACAGGGGCAAATAATTTGTTTAATACATCTGCCCTTTTTCTTATCTCCAATAATCTGCCTACCAATATCACACTGAAAGGGTCCTATATTTACTTTTCTCATTTTTTTGTTATTAAGGTACTTAAAGAACTTCTTAGGGTTGATCTTACTTTCTATTGCAATCCTTTTTGTCATTATCCATTTTTGCTAATTTGATTGCTCTTTTGCAATTTTCGTTACATTCCTTATAAATCTGATACGATGTCTCCGTCCCTTCTGACTTAAAGAATCTAAATGCCTCCCTCTTCTTGTCCATTTCCTCCCCTACCTGTTTATTTAGCCACATTGGTTTTGACTTATTTCTTTTATACTTATTACCCAAGGGTATACACTGATAAGTGTGCTTTTCTAACAATGTTTTAAAGACTGCCCATTTATCTTCTACATTTTTCCTTGCAAAAACATCATCCCATTGCATTACTTGTAGATTAGACCTCAGTTTATTAAAATCTACCTTTCTAAAGTTTAAGGTCTTTGTTGAACCCAAGTCATCTGTTTTTTGATCACTTATTTCAAATGAGACCATGTTATGATCACTGTTACCCAAATGTTCCAGGACTTGAATATTTGTTATTACTTCTACATTGTTTGATATGACCAAATCCAGTACTGCCCCTCTCCTGGTTGGTTCCTCAATAATTTGGGTCATATAATTGTCTTTAAGAACTCCAAAAAACCTGTTTCCTTTGTTGTAATGCTAATCTAATTTTCCCAGTCTATGCCTGGATAGTTAAAATCCCCCATTATGCAAACATGACCCAGTTTTGATGCCTTCTCCAATTGCAAAAGTATTTTAGCTTCCTCAATCTCACAGATATTTGGTGGTTTAAAGCCTATCCCTACAAACATTTTCTTTATACTTTTACCTCCACTGCTAATTTATATCCACAAGGTCTCTACATTTTCATCATTCCCTTCATAAACATCGTCCCTTATAATAGGTTTTAGATCCGGTTTAACATATAAACATACTCCACCTCCCCTTCTATTTGTTTGATCCTTCCAAAAAGAGAATAACCCTCTAAATTAACTGTCCAGTCATGAGTTTCATCCCACCATGTTTCAGTAATGCCTATGATATCATACTGCTCCCTTGCAGCTATTAATTCAAGCTCCCCCATTTTATCTGTCAGGCTTCATGCATTAGCAAGCATGCATTTAAGGTTTTTTTTCACACTGTACTATTATCTTATCTGCTCCTTCCTTTCTGCGCCCACTTGGTTTAGTCTTTAGAAGTTTTCTAGTATTATCTGTACTTACTATGGGTGTCTCACTGCTTGTCAAACTCGCACATGCCCCATTCTACCTCCATAACCCCTTGTATCCTCCTCTATTCTATTTAGTTTATCTGTTTCATTCCCCTCCCCCCTCCATCCTAGTTCCATATCTACTGGACCTTTCACGAGGACCTATCATTTGTTTATAATTATATTTATCTACAAAGGGTAGTCATTTTTTTCTCAAACATAATACACTTGCATTATTATTAACAATGTTTCAGTAATTGGTAAATGAAAACAGAAATATGAACTAATCCAGCGCAGTGGAATTATTATAGGAAATACATGTTTCAGGCAGAAGTGTTCCATACCTTATCCAACAAAGCTTCTCCATCACGTACAGCTTTCCTGAGATCACCCTGAAGGGTGGAAATCTTGTGGTCTTTGGCTTCAAGTTGATACTTCAAATCATCTACAAAGGACTTCATTGTACCTTATGATTTCTGTCTCCCTAAAAAAGAAAACATGTTTGATGACTAAACTTTCAAAAAGAAGTGAAATGCGAAACAATTGTGCTGTATATGGTTTATTATTTTCATTATTTATTCTTCCATAACAAATTAATAACTACTTAACCTCTCCGACAACATTGACTAATCTCTCTTTTCCGTTCACATTTTTGTCTGAAACGCTACAAGTTTTCTGCCGTCTTGGGGACCCTAATTCTGTCTCCTCTGTCTGTTTTAAAGAGTGGGGGGGGTGAACTCTTCTTTAGGATTTTGCGTTTTAATGTTTTTACAGGAGGTGTAAAAGTATTTCCCACACATTTTTCAGTTTTTATCCATTATATTAAGAAATTAAATGATCACAGGGGCTATTTTCTCTAATCTCCACAACTTCTAGTAGGTGTGGTCATAGAAACCCCTCATTTACCACTGATTAAGACATTGGAATAAATAATGTAACCTAAAGTTACCGCAAGATTTTCTGTGTTGACACGTATTCTTTTGTCAAAATAATATACATGTTCATTTTATATATATTTTATTCGTATGTAAATCACTGATTAATAAAGGGCACTGCCAGTCAATGTACTTTTATATTTCCAGATACAAAGCATTTACATTTGTATATAAATAGCCAAAAGGAACATTGTTATTTCGACAAATAGGAATGGAATTGCATGGTCAACGAGCTCTCTCATGTATTTGCATATCCAGATTTGTACAAATGGAACCATGCATGTGGGAAGGAAGCATCCCAAATGACAATGACTACAAACATGAGATCTCAACAATTGGCTTTAGTAGTATGCATTTATTTTGTAAAGCAGAGCAAGGATCATCAGGATATTGAACTCTGTTGAATGATCACAGCATTGTTACCAGATCCCCATTCAGGTTCTCACTCTTGTGAGGCAATAGGTGGTATATAATGATCTTCCTCAATGGGTGGTTTTAGGAACGGGTTCTTAATTACCCTCCTCTTGACATGTGATTTGTGCAGATCCAATGTACACTTGTATGATCTCCCAGGAGAATACTTGATCTGTGATGGATATGAAAGCAACAGCAGCTTGTATAGCACTAGAAATTGCATTATTACTAGTAAACCTGTGGCCAGAATATGCTGTGGTACACCGCCGTGATTTCTAATACATTTCAACAAATGAAGTATGAATATACTTTGTATATTTATTGTATAATATTTTTACAACAATATGAAAATACATATCAAATTTATAGCAGATTGTCAAAGTACAGAATCCTTACAGCATACACAGATATCAGTGCTAATGGTTACGGTATAAAATGACATGCATAAATACATTCTAGTTATCTATGCACATCATTTAGTAAATAGTCAAACAAAAAAATATTACAAAATTAGGAAAACTATTTTTTTGAAAGTATATATTTAAACTATTTTCAATTGTTACATCAACATGTACAGTGTTATACCGAATATGTAATTTAATCTATAGAAATGTCTATTTTGCTATGAATGCAATATAGTATGAAAAAACTAAAAGTGCAATAAAAAAAAACAACGTAATATGGAAAGTGTCTCCATGATCACACAGAACAAAAACTAAGGATAGGGCTAAGCTGCCTTTCCAGGTTACAAAGCACTCGCTCAATTTTTCATGTTGTCATTCTGCTCTATTAGCAAAGGCTAACACAATTAGGTATGAATATGCAGTAATAACATGCAAATTGTTCCATCACAAATGCCCCAAGGCAGCAGCAGTCTCAGCCTTTCTAAGCTTGATTCCTTCGACATCATTACAGGCTTGGCATAATTCATCAGGATGAATGGGGGAAAAAATACCTCAGCCTTTTTTTTTTTTTTGCAAGCACCCAGCTAGTAAAAACATCAGCGGCTGTTAAGCGTTTCCCTCGATAGGTTTGTTAAGAATGCTGTCCCCAGCTCCTTGCCACTCCTGCACTTGTACATGTTTCCCTTGGGTAATGTTAGACACTACATTTGCGCCTGCCAGAACAATTAACCCTACTGTTAATTAGAATGAAATGTCAGGCACACAGATGGTATAAGCTGGCACCCTGCCATTCCACCAACTGCTGCTGAGAGCAGCTACCACACCGCTGACAGCTGCTCAGCAATGTCCCAAGCCAGCACATGTCAAAACTTTACAGCTGAGGAAGGCTAGAAAAAAACAGAGAAGGGATTTTTAGTCCCAGCAGTGATGATGGCTGCTTTATTACTGCGATATTTATTACCTGTTGTCACAATGCAACAATCAAATAGAAATATGCAAACAGTAAGCAAACCTTTTTTCAAAACCACACACATTTTTTGTTTGTAAGTTTGGAGCAGCAGGTATATGCTGTACATTCAAATCAGCCAAGTATTATTATTATTAGAACAACGTTCAGTGTATGGCTGCTGAAAACCTACATGAAATAAGACAAAAGATGAACTAAACAAAGACGGCACATTAACCAAAGTGTAAATCTCCTCACGGTTCATACCATTACCATCCCTTTCACATTATAGTAAAGAACTGTTTCACGGAGTTTCAGGAAATGTGCATCTCATTTAGTGATGTTGTACAAGGTCAAGTTATATGTCCATTTAAACATAAAGGGAAAAAATATTATACAATATCTTAACTGTTCAAAATGAACACCATTGTTATAACCCACTAATCAGGCTTATACGTCTACCTTTCAATCGTGTAACAATGTTGAAGATTTAATTAACAATGAATGAAATACAATATATCTCCAACCTATATTGTATATAGCAGGCAGATCAGGTAGGCTCACATACTCCACCAGCTTTTGGTTCAATTACTTATACAATGATTCCTGAGCACTGTAATGTTATTCTGGTCCAAAAGGATAGACAGAATATTTATAAAGATATGTTTAAAAGTACTTTACTCAATGACAGGGTACATGCTATCTGTACTGCTTTATCCAGGAGAGCTTGTGCAACAGAGCAAACAATGACAAGCGATCAGTGCATTTATTTATCAGATAACAGATAGATACAAGACATTTGTTATTAGCAGAATACATCACCATTAAGCAAATCAATATGAAAAAATGTAAAGTGATATCAAGTGAGATAAATAGTCTAAGATTAATAGTACTATTTGTATATTATTTAGCAATTAAAAAGTTGCATTAGTAACACGTGTAAGTTACTAGTTCTACCTTACAAATATTTACGCACAATGCATATATTTAAACATCTATTAAACTATTCTTTATTGCTGCTTACAGACCTGATATATTATAGAAGGTTTAAGGTGCCATACAGCTACATGTGTAAGTATGTCCTTATCGCTGACCTTATATAATGCATTAACTATCTTGTACTTCACTAATGTTGAGTCTGCCACTACAAGCAATTTATTCTGTCTTACAACCATTGAGTGCTCATAAATCAGTATTATACCCCTTTTTACTGAGTTGGTGATTTTACCAAATGCACGCAGACATAGAAGCAGCAGCATTTGTATTGAGAGACTAATATTGGCACACATATTGATTTTAATTAGTCTAATTAGTTCATTACACTAAAAATCAAACAGACCATTTATTACATTCAGTACTAATGGCATAAGATCAAGGATTTAATATGATAATGAAGTAGATCAATTATCACTCATAAAGAAAGTCATTAACAAGTGTAAACACTGTCAAATTGAATAGAATTACAAATTATGAAGTCACAGAAAGTCCATTTGCAGGAGTACAGTGATTTTATTTTGTACTATTGGCTACACAAAAGGAGAAAGTCATAGTAATTTTACACTATTTCAACATTATGATATTGCAATTTGCTCATTTGTACTTGGATTGCTGAAAATAAAACTAAATCTTAAAACATAAAAATAACGTGCATTACGATTCTAACTATAACAAGCATACTTAAAATAATACAAAAAATAATATTAACATGTGATTTCCCCCCCCCCCCATGTATAAGTAACATTTCTATATTTTTAATCAGTTGAGTCAATATTACCAAACAGAGAAAGAACAATAAAAAGAGAAGAAAACTTTAGACAGTAGGGGGGAGGGCGGAAAATAGTAGGGTTTATAAATAACACATTCATTACCACACATTCTTAAAGCACACTGTTAAAGATCAGTTTTTCCTAGCAGCTATCTGAACAAGAAAACGGTTTTCAGAGAAAACGAGAGCCCAATCTAAATAACATTAATGAAGTAAGTAATCCATTGTAGTAAGTGAAGATCGATTTTTCTATATTCTGTGTAGTTTTTTCCTGTGCTGGAGACGATGTTAGTTCTATTTATTTATATGCAGCCGATACCTTCTGCAGATCTGGGAAGTAACGGCTTCACAGTATATAAACCTGAGCCTTACAAATGCATCTTAATCCTGTGTATGCAAAAATCAAAGCATCTTTCACTAATTTTGGCCCACAAGTATCAACTTGTTGTGATCCAGAGCGCCAATTTAGTTAGGTAGGCATTACCTAGCTTCACTTTTTTCCTCTTCTTCAGTGTAAAAAAAATCTCTATCTAGTCTGACTGAACTTCTTTGTTTCTCATGTAGCAGGAGACCCAGGTCACCCGTCCCCGCCTTAGTGTACACCGGTTCACATCGCTGGACCCCACATCTGGGGACCAGATGAGACCGATCCTTCTCTGCATTTCCACTAGTTGTGTCAGCTACCACATGCAGAAAACTATTCATGGAGAACCTCTCCAGCCTCTCAGCATCGATTGTTCACCAGAGCAATACATGTTTTCATGGAAGCTTTTTATATGTTTTTTTCACTTCTTCCAGTGAATTTTATTATACAGGATGTCCAGACTGAAGTATATTTACTTGTAGCAGTTCCATGCCTCTTAGTGTGGACACCTTGTATAAATAAACTTAAAACACTACCAGTAAGACAAATAAGAGGTGGACAAAATATAAAGTACTTAGGAGCCTAATAAAATGTTTAGTAGACCGCGTGTTTTTTTGGGGCCATCAGATTTGGGACATTGTACCAATCTCACCACATCCACTCCAGCATCTGTTGAAGACTGTGGGTATATTTTATCGAGTCTATCTGGGACCAAGTACCAACACAGTATACCTATTTTCCTTTATATTTGTGCAGATTGAGTTTTTAGATGCGCTCGCAGAAATGGCTTCCGATTCCTTCAGTGGAATACTCATACCCAGAAAGTTTAGTATCTGGGTACATGTCCTGCAAGATATTATATCCACAACAGAAATACGACCCCCTTAGAGGAAGAATCCAGGTCTAGCCTTCAAAGCAAGAAAACCCTCCACACACCCCCCCCCCCACGTAGATTCAGAGTGTGAAGAGTCTTACTTGAAAGAAGCAGAAAAACTAAGAACTGGGAATATTATATTTTGTTTGTAATTTAGTAAAAGATTTTAGTGTTCCAGGTTCAAAAAGGTGTAATCATTTTGTGATTACTGCCTCCTGCCAAAAAGAATAATTCCTGGCCTCGCAGCCAGCTGAAAATTGTGGATTAGAAAACAGTGGAAGAATAGGCGATGGGCTTTGAGTCAGGTCAGCTTTTGTGGCCCATTTATCTCAGTAAAAAAAAAAAAAAAGAGAACAAGAAATTGACGGAATGGCATACATCTCTCAGGGGGTGTTATGATTTGGGAATCCAAAGTAAACTTGGTAGTGGAGTGGGGGGTAAAGAGTTCAACTTCCACCTATCGTTTTGAGATCTGTCTTTGCGTACCAGTCAATAAGAGCTGAAAATGGTGCTGCTGTTAGTTAAAAATGTTAATTAGAAAGAGCTAAACAACCTGTAACAGTTGGTCTCTGCAAATTAGTCATAGAAGTTCTTGTTCTTTATCGCCGAACCATATGAATTTATTTTTTACTGGAAAGTATACAACTCTCTGAGGGATTGAAACCGGGAGGGCCTGAAAAGCATACAGCAATCGGGGCAGAATATTCATTTTAGTTGTGGCAATTCTGCACAGCCAAGAAATCTCCAATTTGTCCCATGGGTTCAAATCTTAAACCTAGAAGTGTCTTAAACAAGACAGGGTTATTTTCTGTGTAAATGTCAGCAGGATCCTTAATAATATGTATGCCCAAGTATATTAAGGAACGATCTTTCTAACGGTAAGAAAAAGAGGGTTTAAGAGATACCTCCGAGGTGCGATGCACTTCTATAGTGAGAACCTCTCTTTTAGTGGAGTTAATTTTGAGATCTAGATATTGTACTAAAGGTCTGTAGGGTTCTTTGTTAATATGGTAAGAAATCAACGGGTTAGTTAACATTAAAAGAACCGTGTTGGCAAATAAGCTCAACTTATATTCAGTTTGTACCAATTTACTTCCTGAAATGTCTGGATTCTTCCTTATTGCTATAGCAATGGGTTATTTAGCCAATGCAAATATCAAAGGGGAGAGGGGTCATCCCTGGCAAGTGCTACTCGATAAGGGGAAAGGTTCCAAGAGGAAGCCTGCTGCTTCAACTCTCACTACAGGAGCACCATAAAGAGCTGATGTCGCCCCCAAGAACCATTAATTGAATCCGTAGGCCCTTAAAGTTTTAGCATATATTTCGAATGTAATCTGTCAAACGCCTTTTCTGCGTCTAAAGGAAGGAGGACCATGGGGATCTTTTGGGAATACGCATAATGTCTATTTATTGTACATGAGTTATAGACCAGTTCATATTTCTGTTTCTAATAGTAGCTGCTCTATTGTTATTTAATTTGTTTCTAAGTTTATTTGCCAGAAGTTTATCTGCCTTGTTGACTTTTTCCAGAAGAGTGTTGAGTTGAGCTTTAATAGTGGATATTTTGTTGAATAGCGGTTTTGTCATGGAATTTCTTTAATTCGTGCTTCAAATTTTTCAATCCTTTTTAAGTTTTCACCTTCTCTTTTCCATTTAGAAAAAGACGAAAGGTTAATCAGGTGACCCCTCATAACAGATGTATGTGCCAGCCAAAAGGTAGCCATCCATTTCTGGGATTTTATCTAAGGAAATGTAGTCTAGTAACTTTGCATTCAAGTGCATTACCAGCATAGTCTAAAACTGAATTGTTTAGTCTCCACTATGGTTTATTAAAATGTAATCAATGGAGCATGATCCAACCAAGTGATTAGGTCAATCTTGGTATTGAGAAGAGATGGCATTAGGACCAGCGTTTTTGCTATAAAGAAAAACACCCATTGGTGGCATCCACACTAAGCAGCGCAGCGGTCAGAGCGGTCTGTGACCGTCACGTTCGGTCAACACACTTGCAAAGAATCAGGCATGTATGCATGCTGGCGATCGATTTTGAAAGACGTGACAGTGACTGATCGGTCAATCAGCACTGCGTACAGCTATAGGTGCATGGGGTTACTTTTGAAACGCCAGGAGCCCAGGATTTTTCCACAGAGAGAGAGAGAGATGACAAAAGAAGTATAATGTATAATAATAATAATAATGAAAACACACATAATATCAGTAACTTACAATTGAGAACACGAAAGGCCGCTCCAGCAATGAGAAGATCCCGTAGTTCGTAATGGTGATACATCAGAGACTGTGTGCGCCAGGTCACCGGATCAACTAAAAAGCCTTCAGTCCCAGGAGAGTTCCATCAGTCACAACGTGAGATGCAGGACGCAATAAGATTGTTTTGTTTCATTCTCTCTCTTATACATATTTTTTGTGTTAAAAATAATGATTTTCTTAATCAATCTGAGGTTACCATTAGACTGTTCTGAGCATTGATGAGAGCTCTGTTTTAACCTCTAGGACAATAAAAATTTCAAACGTTTATATCTCGTCAAACTAGCATCGGATTTTAAAAATAAGAATGCCTTGGATAGGTCAAAAAGAGATCTCTTAAAGGAAGTAAAAATTTAAAAATAAATAAAAATAAACACTAATCAGTGCACACTGCTGCATTAACCGTTTGAGTGCCACTGCTCCTCTGGTAATCACGATCATGTGATCGCTCCATCACTGATGATGGAACAGGAAGGAGTCTGTCGGTTCCTCGCCATTGTAGATCGCTTCCTGCAGTACACAGGACACAATCTCTAGAAAAACGAGTGGTCATTTTATGACACTGCTACTACGTTATGGGGTCCATGGAGTGCCAGACCCCATAACGTAGTAGCAAGATCATGGAGCACCCAAAGGGTTCATCGATGTTGGACTCGACATTGAATCCTACAAATGTTTTCAAATGCTGAATTACTCTGTTGGCTTATCTGAGAATGCAGGGACGACACAGGCCATGTACAATCAGAGATGCTATGGGGCTTATTATATATATCTGTCGATCGGGCAGTTTTCACACAAAATTCCCCATGGACTTTAATTGAGATTTTGGACAAAAAGCAGCCAAATCACTTTGGTGGATATAGAATAAGCACATAAGGCTCTTCAATTTTGGAAAATAAACGTTTTAGAAAACGAAAACCACATACCGTTTTTCACTATCATTATAGAATATGGGGTAATGATTTACAGGATTGGAGAAAATTTCTACATGTCATAATGACCTTCACCAGATAATTATTTAAATTCAAAAGAATTTAAAGTGGGGGTGACTGCTGGATAATAAATATTCTTCAACATTATAAGCCAAACCACAACAGACATGATTTCAGTGAAGAAAAAATAGGTTTTATGTTTTTGGGGGTTTTATTTACATGCATGTCCAAATCCTTTAGACATAGCACAAATATCCATGTGCGTTTCACTAAATAGAGCATGTAATTAAAATTATGTTGGTACTATTGAGTTAATTATGCCACTGAATCAAATCTTAAAATACCAGTTCTGTTTGTTAATGAACATATGCAAAAAAAGCAATGCAAGCAAAATGCTAATATAATTGTCACATTTTTCAGGTTAGAACATTTTTAATCATAATCAATTACATATTTGGATTTTTTTCCAAAAGGCAGAACAAAAATTATTTTAATAAACATGTAGAACCCGATACATTGGCAGCAAATGTCTCCTGGGGTCCTACACGTTTTTCCTCAGAGAATGATATTATGTAGCATTTCAAAATATACTTGGATTATATCCAGAGTTGAATGGTGTCACAAATTTTTATATAAAAATTGATCTTTTAGCTATAAATTATATCTATCTGTAACAAAAAGAAAGATGTTTGTAGTAAAGGTCCATTAATAACAGACCAATTGCTTTAGAAAGGTGAGCTAAAACACAGTGGAAAATGCAAATGTGACTAAATCACTTATGAATTTTATGAATAAATGTAGTATTTAGTTTCCAGATGAGCCGCTTGTGGGCTAATAAAACGACAGATGGTACACTGTTATTGTACAAATATGTACACATCCGTTTTAATCAGCAGGACTAAATGCTTTCCTGTACGTTTTTATTTGACTGTCTCAACAGTATTCTTTACTGTTGGGTTTTATCTCTTGCTTAAAAGTATCCCATTTATTTCTATAATCAGATTATTAGATGTGAGCACTTTCTCTGATGTGGAATAAATAGCTAGAGCACTTGAAAAATAAATATATAACACAATCTTAAAATATTACAAGGTCATACTAAAGTGGAATTGAAGTTCATTTTATGCATGTGAACAATGGCAAAAATAAATAATTAAGATACAGAGAGGCTTCAGCCATTCATTCAGTGACTATTACAAATAATAGCCCAATATTAGTAGTGCCCTGTCCTCTTAGTTATCTGCATTTACAATGTTCTTCTCCTGCGTATTCAATTTCACAACGTAGGTTACAAAATCAAAGACAACATTAAATACTAATAGTTTGATTTACCATTATATCCTAGGAGAGTTCTATTTATGTACCAACAAAAAATACATATTGGTGTGGACCATGTAATTGTGCCACTAGTCAGAAGATGGATGGTATATAGAGATGGGCAAAACTAAAAATTCGAACCATGGATATTCCGCACTGGTTTTACCAAAATCCGATTCCGCACTCTTGAAATCCGAATGCGGATTGGGCACTAAAAAATTGTGTGGATACATTTGAATCCACCACTGGATCCGTTCCGCCTAGATTTTGTAGAATGTGCCATCAAATTTCCGAAAATCCGGTAGAGGAGAGAGGAGGTGGAGAGAGGAGGTGGGAGAGAGGAGGTGGGGATGACGACAGGGGGGGGGAGAGAGGAAGGAGAGAGAGAGAGAGAGAGAGAGAGAGAGAGAGAGAGAGAGAGAGAGAGGAAGGAGAGAGGGGGAGAGAGAGAGGAAGGAGAGAGGGGGAGAGAGAGAGGGAAGAAGGAAGGGGAGAGAGGAAGGAGAGAGGGAGGGGGAGAGAGAGAGAGAGGGAAGGAGAGAGGGAGGGAGAGAGAGAGAGAGGAAGGAGAGAGAGAGGAAGGAGGGAGAGAGAGGAAGGAAGGAGAGGGAGGAGAGAGAGAGAGGAAGGAGAGAGAGAGGAAGGAGAGAGAGGAAGGCGAGAGAGAGAGAGGAAGGCGAGAGAGAGAGAAAGGAGAGAGAGAGAGAGAGAGAGAGAGAGAGAGAGAGAGAGAAAGGAGGGAGGGAGAGAG
>WSYH01004753.1:0-50187 GCA_036426205.1 Ascaphus truei
TATTAATATTGAATTTTTTGTTTTTTGTCATTTTTAATGTTGAGGACATTATCATCAATTCCACGTGGATTCTGTGTCGTTAGTCAGTTTACATAATGCCTGGCTTGTAGGTAAGCAAACAACCATCTATTGTCTATACTGAATTCGTTCTTTAACTCTTGGAAGGATTTACATTGTTTCTCTTTTTGCCAACTAATTGTGTTATTTCAGTTAATCCCCGCTCCCTCCAATTAAAAAAAGGTTGACTCGTGGATCCTTCTGGGAATTCTGGGTTCCCCTGTATTGGGACAAATTGGGATACTTCGCTGTCAAGCGCTAGCTGGTTCCTTATAGCTCTCCATGCCTTTTTGGTATGGTGTATTAGTAAAGGGTTTTTAATATAAGTTGGGTGTTTTGTATTCTCTATATTTTATTGCTTCCGGGTTGTGTCCCTCCATATATACTTTTTTCCATTTCTGGAATGACAAACATATGCGTATATGTAGTTAACCCAATCTCTAATATATCTGAATAGGCAAGCCTGCCCATAATTCTTCACATCAGGCATGGATATTCCTCCCTTCAACTTATCCATTTGTAATTTTCTGCCACTTATTCTCTTTTTCTTGCCTCCCCATATGAACATAATACAAAACAATAAAGAAGCGCTCAAAAAGTTGTCACAAATACATATACAGGCATACCCCACATTAACGTACGCAATGGGACTGGAGCATGTATATAAAGCGAAAATGTACTTAAAGTGAAGCACTACCTTTTTCCCACTTATGGATGCATGTACTGTACTGCAATCGTCATATACGTGCATAACTGATGTAAATAAGGCATTGGTACCAGGCTCTATAGTCTCCCCACTTGCGCACACCTTCGGTACAGGTAGGGAGCCGGTATTGCTGTTCAGGACGTGCTGACTGGCGCATGTGTGAGCTGCCCTTTGCCTATTGAGCAAGATGTACTTACTCGCGAGTGTACTTAAAGTGAGTGTACTTAAACCGGGGTATGCCTGTACAACCAATGACCACTCATAGGATTCAGGTTTTTATCCTAAGGCGATCTTCATTACTAAATCTTCGTTATATGAATTTCATCAAAAAAATAAATATCTATATGTCATTATACAATTTAGGGATCAATCTCTCAATATACAGATCCATGACACTAATGCACACTAGCTATATTTTAATATGTTTTAATGTTTTATTTTAAGTAGATGTATTGTGTCCATCGTAGGTATTACATATCTCTACAGTGTATTTCCAGGAAGTGTATTCTATCTAGAGAATATGAATAAAGTTAAATACAAAGTAGTGCTAGATAGGGTATATAAGGGAAGCAAGATATGGACTTGCGTTACACACCCCTGAGGAAGAAGAAACACCCTTTGAAACGTGTAGGGATGCCACGGGGACCAGTTTGGAGATCGTAGAGGACCACCGGAAGTGACGTAAGATGACGACGGGAATGGCGAAAGTTGCTGTCAAGGAAGAGAGTTTGCGCGCTTGTAGCTGGTGTCCCTTTACCATCCGTTCCATCTATGGTGTAAACCTGTATGTTTTTTTTACATAAAAGTTGGACCTTTAATCAACAAAAGGCTTCAGCTCATCTGTACCCATTTACAAGCTGCAAAATAAACCTTTACGTGCCTGGGTACATGCACTTAGAAGTAAGTGCATATCTCACCAGTCTGTGTATACAGTACATAGAATTGCAAGAACATACGTCACTATTTTTTGCTTTTCTCTGCTTCATTTCTTGGAGGTTCGCTGATCCCCCTGAACAAAACTCCCCATATGAACCCTGCAAACATACTATGCACTTTCTTAATATCTTTGTTGTTTACGGCGATAGGGAGCATCATCATTGGGTAGAGTAACTTGGGGAATATTGACATTTTAATCAAATTTCCTCTTCCCCAGGAGGACAGGGGATGTTTGTTCCACAGTGCAAGTTTTTCTTTCATTTTTCCAATTATAGGGGTAAAATTAAGTGGTTATAATTTGTTCATATTATTTGGTATCTTTATACCTAGGTATTTAATATATCCTGGGGCCCATCTGAAAGGGAAAGTGGTTCCGACATTAGGGTTAGACAGCTCATGGCAAACTGTAAGTGCCTCTGATTGACTAAATTTTATAGTGTATCCCGAGAAGAATCCAAAATTCTCTATAGCTTTTAAAGTAGTTGGTCTGCGAATAATGAGATTTTACTCTCGCAGTTTCCCATTTTTATCCCTTCAAATTCCTTAGTATTTGATAAATATATGGATAGCGTTCCAGGTCCAGAATAAACAGCATGGGGGATAGTGGGCACCCCTGGCGGGTCCCTCTATTCAAACAGAACCTGTTTGACATTTGCTTGTTAATCATAATTGCTGCCGTTGGCTTTTCATATATGCCCTTAACCATTCGTAGAAAATTTTCCTGAATACCAAATTTCTCCAGTGTGATAAATAGATGCCTCCATGCAATCTGGTCAAAAGCCTTTTCGGCATCAAGACTCAGTATTATCTAATTCTCCCTTACTTTATTGGAGATATGGGGCTTCATGCAGTAAGCGTTGATAAGGATTGTTTCGGCATTTTATAGCCAAAATTGGGTTTGAGATTCAGTAAGCGCCGATAAGTGCTTGATTTCGGCAGGTTTCGTAGCCGATAATTTTGTTATGGCCAGTCGGCTGCCGATAAGCCTGTTTTCGCCACTGATCGCCACTTTTTTAAATCGGCTGGATTCAAGTACCAAAATCAGCTTATCGGGGCTGATCGGCACTACGAAATTGAGATGTTATGGCCAATTTCTCCCGCCAACTAAAGTTGGCAGGTTGGAGGGGAGAACGATCGCTAAGGCTGCCGGAACGGCACTTAGAAAAAAAAACTCTTCTGTACATCAATGGAGTCAATGGAGCGGGGACGTATAACAGTATAGTACTGTTTACGTTTCATTGCTCACAATACAAACGTCATTTGCATTACAGTGTGGGGGGCATTCCCTGCATTGTGTCACAGCTGACGTGTATTATTTGCATAACATTGTACTTTTACATGTTTTCATCATTTGCGTGTCACATTACTCATCATGTGATGATGTGTCAAGGGAAAATCCTATACTTAACTCTTAAAGGAGAACCTCACATCATATCACACATTTTACCGAACTGAGCGACAATTATTTACATGATGTTACACATGTCACACATCTAACACATCCACCGTATATTCATGTTCCTTTTCATTACACAATGCTTGTAATGTGTGACGCATCTTTAAACGTTCATGTACATCTTTCTTCTCATGTTTACATCTAGTTTGGGTCCTCCGTATTTTCATGACGTCACTTATTGGACACTCAATCACATTGCATGTTTACATTGTAACCGTTGCATTACAAGCACTTCAACCTAACTTCTACACACATGTACAGTAATTAATCATTGTGACACCTTGAAAACTCATTCTATAGCAACTATCCTCATTACAGAAATGCATGCATATGCACACGACAATTCATTGTTGTCAACATGTGACAATAACATGGCTAATTACACATGTTACAGCAAACTTTTCCCACGTCAATCTCAGCCTTTTTGTCTAATTACATGACTGACTGTTGCGTTCAGAAGTGTTACATGCATTGCACATTAAACTATTTATTTTCAAGCAATGTTTGTACAAAGCTTCACGTGACATCATTGGCAAATATCATCATTCCATGCAGAATACACACAACAAATACTTCTAAGATCAACTGCACACAGCTTGGCACAGAAGTACTTTATTATGTTAATGTAACACCTTGCATTTTACTATGTCACCTGACATCATCACATACCTATTTAAAGGACGCCCATTACCTGCTCATTCACAGCTACTCATTTCAAAATGTTGCGATTGTTTAGGAGACGGAGGAACATTCTTTTTCATGACATGCTTGCTGATCAAGAGAATGATATAGGGCAAGGGAGGGACAGACCGAGGGACAGTGACAGGGACAGGCACGCGGATACGACAGGGACAGGGAGAGGGACAGGCCGAGGGAGAGGTAGAGGGACAGGAGATCAGAGGAGAAGACAGAGGAGACAAGTTGTGCCTCGTCCGCGTGTGTACAGGGAGAGAACCCTGTTAGATGGGATGAGTGAGGAGGAGATAGTAAGTCGCTATCGTTTGAGTTCAGCAGCAATCTTATCTCTTTATGAGGAGATAAGGGGAGATTTAGATTTTTTGACAGCCAGAGGTCGTGCAGTCCCTGGGCTTGTTAAAATGCTGTGCTCATTACATTATCTTGCTTCCGCGTCATTCCAGACAACTGTGGGCATAGTAGGCGGGGTCTCTCAATCTACATTCTCGCGGGCCTTTACCCAGTTTCTCTATGCACTCAATAGACGCGCTAGGAATTATATTCATTTTCCTACAGAGGCGACAGAGTGGCTGGAAGTCAGGAATGGCTTTTATAATATAGCAGGGATACCATGTGTGCTGGGTGCAATCGATTGCACACATGTTGCTTTGATTGCACCTAGTCAGAGTGAGCATGTTTACCGCAATCGTAAGCACTACCATTCACTCAATGTACAGGTGGTATGTGATGCCACGATGAGGATAATGCATGTGGTACCCAAATTCCCTGGTTCCAGTCACGATTCCTCTATCCTGAGGAACTCTTCAGTCTTCCATGCGTTCGAAGAGGGACATTTTGAACATGGTTGGCTGCTGGGTGAGTACACATTTACATGTTCTAACACAAAACACATTTTTCTTTAGGAATGTTGTCATTGTAGAATTTGATCACTAATGTAAGCTTATGTGTGCTCCATTCATTATAGGTGACTCGGGATACGGAATTAGGCCGTGGCTCTTGACTCCGGTGCTAAACCCTCAAACTGAAGCAGAGGAGAGGTACAATGCAGCCCATATCTCTACAAGATCTGTTATAGAGAGGACATTTGGCCTACTCAAGACCAGATTTAGGTGTCTGGACAGAACTGGTCGGGCTCTTCTATACAAGCCTCAAAAAGTGTCTGATATTATCCTTGCCTGTTGCATTTTGCACAATGTTGCACTCAGGCACAATGTACAATCAGACCTAGCTGAGCCTTTGGTAGACGAGCATCCCACCCATGTAGCTGCTGAAAATGAACAAACAGCCAGTGGTGGCCAGACACGCCAGAATCTCATCAATTCATTTTTTTCTTGTAAGTAAAAACATATATGTTCCTAGTACTACTTTTATAGTTCAATTATGTTATATTAACAATAATGTTTTTTTATATAACCTTCTGTTAGGACACAGATGAATATGGGTTGCACACCTTTCTTTTCTCTGCTGTGTGCACAAAGGGATGTGGCACCGGTATGTTATTGTTGCACAGGTTATATAATCCCTCTTCAATTGTACATTAGTTGTGTGTATGTGAATACAACTGGGGTAACAAAGCAGTAATATTTTAGCATTGTGTTGTTCCTTATGCAAACACAATACACATAGTATGCCCATAGTCATTCATTCTTCTAGTATGCTTACATACAATGTTATTGGTGCAGTGTAACATGTACATCCATATGATGTGTACACCAGGCTGCTTAACATTTTGAATGTCATGAAATATACATGGTGTTGCACATTTAACACCAAATACACACTTTGCTGTGTTGCTTACGGTACTGAAGATGGCATGTCAATGTTTGAAATTTATATATTGTTCCATTGCATTATAGGTATATCTCCAGTATGACTGATCATGGTATGTATATTTGCTGACATCTCTCATAAGATGTGCCTACCTCAATATTCGTATAAGTTTTTGAAGTAAAAACCCAACATATTGGTTTAAAGAAAAATGTAACATACATGTACTTTCTGTATCATGTACATGCATTTAGCTACTATTGAGGTTTCATGTGCATTGTATTAGAAAATGATTACTCCCATTTCATCACATTTTATGTATGTTCCCTTATAAATTCCATTAATGTAATATAGAGGTGTTTGGAGAAAAGGGGATCACTGTACTTATTTGTTTACTTACGGGAGCTCATTCATCACGGATGCAATTGACTGATCATATCACTCCATGCATGAATGCCTGTAATCACAACAATACGTAGTACATCTTATATTTAGCAATGTAGGTGATTATTAATGCTAGAAATTAATAGTCAACATTAATTAAAATTTGTGACATGTGTATGTATAAGTCACACGTCTGTGGATGTGACCTACATGTAACAAGTGTCAAAGTGTAAACAAAACCACAATTTTGTCCCAAATGTTACTGTAATTTTGCATTTCTAATTTCCCACAATGACAATGTTGGTAATATATTTGGAATGTCATTCACGTCACTTCATCATTATCATGATGATAATTATCAAGTATTCTGTAAATATAAACGTCAATCACGTGCACATTAGCATAGGCACACTTTTTAAGACAACTGTTTGTGTCTGTATCAATTTGTGTAGGATCCATGTATAACATCGACAAATGATAACAGCAGGTTTATTATGGTAGCTTATTTCATCATATTGACTGTACTATTTATTTATAGAACGTTTAATAAACACAGTAAACTATAGTTAGTTAGGTAAATGAAATATACACAGAAACGTACTTCATTACACGATGTTGATGTAATATTCAGAACATCATGCATTGTAGGGGACCACAACATCTAGCCAATAACATTATTTGCTACAGTCCCAAACCATTTTATCAACATACCCATGTAACAAGACATTTTTAACAAGAAATGGATAGTTGGTTGTAAGTGTCCTTTACATTGGGAGAAGGAGTGGCTCAGTGAGTAAAGACACACACTGGCACTGAGAGTTTGAAGCAGGGGAGTCTGGTTCAATTCCCGGTGTCGGCTCCTTGTGACCTTGTGACCTTTGGCAAGTCACTTTATTTCCCTGTGCCTCAGGCGGCAAAAAATAAATTGTAAGCTCCACGGGCCAGGGACCAGAGCCTGAAAAATGTGTCTGTAAAGCGCTGCGTACAACTAGCAGCGCTATACATGAACATGCTCATATTATTATTATTATTATTGTTACATAGTTTCGACAGTCATACGTTCCATTACACAATAGAATACACAAATGTGTTAGCAGAGTGGGAATGGTTGTTATATATAAAACACACCATGCCATAAAATGTTAGTAGTAATTAAAGAACACTCAAGAAAAATTCATGAGGCACTGTTTTGCAACATCATTATGTTAATTAAGTGCTTATGCAATATAGGCATAAGGGTATCACATTTTTAATTGTTTGTTAATAAGCGCTGCAAGCAATATAAAATCAGTTCCATATGTAGTATAGTAGTCGTTGGCTCCTCCTCACAATCATTCATATAAAGGTAGACTCTTCTGAATCCATACATTGATCCGATTGTATCTTCCCCGACATCTCTGAATACAGCAAACACATGATGGTCAAGAGGCACCTTACTATATATGTATCCGTGACAACGCGTTACACAGCTCTATATGATTGTGTACATACACACGTCAGTCACTTATATGTTAGAAGTACAAGTGTACATCATTATGTAATCTTTCATTAAATTAGGAGCAAGCATAACTATGTATATGAAGTGAACGTTGCCTGTATACTGAAAAATGTGCGCGCACATCTTAGTGTGCGCACGCACTTCACGCTTGGGTCGACTAACTGTTAGCGCATGCGCAAAACAATGCGTACGTTGTGCGTTCAATACATGTTGAAAATACCATTAACCATTAAATATTTATTTCAAATACAATGAAGGCGAAACTACATTCGTTCTAAACGAGTACATCTGTATTCTTTTTAAACAGACGTGTGTGGACAGAAAGCACGGCCGATAACACAATGCGCAAATGCAATACGTGTGACGTCATGTTAAGCCAGCGTGAAACGCACGCTAACACTCCTCCCACTCAATTAACATTCGGCTAACGCCCAGTGTACGACCAGAAACACTGAGCCGCACGCATGACACAGTGCAGTTACCGTAACTATAACAAAACAACACAGCCAATAGGCTTTGACGCGCGCACGTCGCTTGGGGGCGGAATTTACATCCGTAATCCTTTTTAAGGACGCCTTGGCCCATGACAAGGGTCCCACGTCATACGTGGTGGACCCGGTTTTTTATTTTGTAGATGTTGCATGATAACAAAACAGGTATGTGTTAGAGTTATGGTAACATGTTGCTAATATGTTTAAAGGGATAGGAAAGTACGTATATTTATTCCGTCAGCAATGTGTACTACTCTTTCAGGTTCTACTATATTGTAATAGGAAACAATTTGTTTGTGATCGCTACATGTTATGCAGTCTGCAATGTTACGCTGTATCCACGCATTGAAAGTGAAAATGGTGGTTACAAAAAAAAAAAATTTAAACGCTGAGTCAACGCATAACGATTGTTATATTTACCATTCTTGTAGAATTAACACTTCGTCTGCCTGCAACTGGTCGCTCCAGAAAACCAAGGCATTTGCATCCACGCTTGACCCAAACGCTGAATCCTGTATGACACACATCTCCTCCATGAAGCGCTCATAGGAATCGCGACAGCTTTCTTCAAACAATTGGTCCGGAGGTAGGTTCATTTCTTCGGGTACCCATTCCAATGCATTTTCAGCTGAAAGGCTTGGTACATAATCATCTCTCCCTCCCTCTGACTGACTCTCCCTCCCTCTGACTGACTCTCCCTACCTCTGACTGACTCTCCCTCTGACTCCCTCCCTCTGACTGACTCTCCCTCCCTCTGACTGACTCTCCCTCCCTCTGACTGACTCTCTCCCTCTGACTCTCGCCCTCTGACTCTCTCCCTCTGACTCTCTCTCTGACTCTCTCTCTCTCTCTCTCTGACTCTCTCTCTCTCTGACTCTCTCTCTCTCTCTCTCTGACTCTCCAAAAAGAGCTTGCTGGGGTTCTGTGTTTTGTTAACCCATTCACAGCTATTCCAGCTGGTGGAGGTTAGTGGCTCCTCCTTCCTAGGTTTTAAGCCCGCCCCTCCCCACTACCCTAGTTTGCAAGTTCCTCATTCTGCTGGATATAGACCCACTGTGGTCTTTCTCCCTCCTAATAGAGGTAAATGAGAATTTTAATCCTAATAGAGGAATATTAGTATTTTATCTGGTAGTGTTAGGACTTGCGAACAGGTGTCTGCCTTGACGTGGCTCGCAAGCTTACAACACTTTGGCCAAAGGGTTAAACTAAATGACCCTATTTCAAGAGAATATATAAGTATTTTACTGTGTATTTCTGTCATGTTGGATGTAGCATTGGGCTTCTCTGTCGTCTGTTGTACTCATTGTAAACAGCAATATATACATAAAGTACCAGTTAAATAACTAGTACCACTAATATCAAATTATTACAGACCAAATGGGAAATATCCACATAAATCTAACTATAACACAACTAAAACTTATACAACTTTTAACAAGCTAAAAACTGACGAAATGCATAAAATGACAACTAATAAACCATAAATAAGAGTCCCCATGTGAACGAAATGGACAGTATACGGTAAACAAAATGCTAGTATGAACACGGGTGTAAAGCCCTATCAGAACATGAAGGGCCAGTGTCCATAATATACTAACAATGCTAATTAGCTTCACCACAAAACACTGCAGAGTAGCAGCTTATCACATTAATACTTAGTTCCCAAACAGGCTCAAAATAAAGCTATCCAATAGTTATGCTGGAAAATGTAAAGAGGAGGGTTATATCCGTCTGTACATGAATATTCATGAAGTAACATGTTGCTATGTGTAGCAATGAGTAGACAGCACCAAAACACAACACAGTATGAATGGAGTCATATCGGCAAGGAATGCTCAAGGATAAATAACAAAACAACACACAAGGTAATGTTGCAATGAACAAAATAGGCCCGCATATAGACAGGTGTGTTATGGAAAATCATATAAATTATCCTCTCTTTTGTTCATATGCAAATCCTATGCCATTTGAACAATATACGACATAAAGGATGATAGTATTTAAAAAATCAGCAGCTTGATATTTAAATATATATATATATACAATGAATTTGACAATAGCTACTGCTTAAAAAATTAAATCTGGATAGCCTACAGTTGCATTCTTTAAAATGAGAGGCTATAGATGAGGGTTCAAATTGAGACACCTTTTGGAAGGAAAGGAGAGGTAATGGTTAAAACTTATAAAAAATACATCACATATGCAGTTAACTTTATAGGGAAAATTATTTCATATCTGACTTTATGCTTACTCGTTTATATCGTACTGCTTTGGGAAGTACTGAGTATACTTTTGACACATTCAAATATGGAAATACATATTAAATATTATTGTATTGTTAATGAAACAATTATAACAAATAGAATTAAAACATCTCCTAATTAGAACAAATAGAATTGAAATGTGTTTACTGGTTTCTGCATAGAAGTAATTTGGATACTGCATGTGGGGATTATAACAACTTCTTGTAATAATTCCTCCATAATAGGGGCTATGCCATCTAAAGCATTTCTGCTGAGTGGGTATTGGCCAATTCTGGGGAGGGCAGCATTGGGAAATAATTTAACCCGTACTGGTGCAGCAGACCAGACGTACCCAGTACTGTTGCCGGGAGACGTCCATAAACTATGAGGTATTTATCCTAAAATGGATACAAAAAACAGGAAGCACAATAAATAAGCATAATTTCACACTTCTCTGATACAGAGCAAAATGAACGTTACAAAAAAATAAGATAAAAAAAAACAAAACAGACCTGTTTGATCCTGCAAACTCAGTCCAAAAATAAATAAATTACAGAATCATTCTCTTTCCTCATACTATAACTAAGCAGCTTTTAAACATTTTTTTTTCTCAGCTTCTAGTTAACTTTTCATGCCTGGAACGTGGTCTTTGTACATTCCTTAAGCTGGAGGAGGGGGGCCAGCCCGCTTGGCTGCTTTTAAACTTTCATCTTATTAGATGACAACTATTCAAAAATCAGACAAGACCAGTGTATTTAAGAAATTAAACCGTTAGTTTCCTATTATAAGTTTGAACAGAGAAACCTTGATAACTAAAAAACATAAACAAAACCATCTCTGCAACCCTTCCTATAAATCAAAAATATTATTGTTTTATTTACTATTTATTTCTAATTCCTTATCTTTCTTACACACACCCACACCAAAGTTCTCTGAGTTTATCTTCCATCAACATTCATTCTACTTTCTACGGGCAATTAACAAAACTCCAACATTCTATTAATCCTGTGGGCCAGGGTAAAACTCAATAAAGCTTCCTTACTCCATAAGATCAGACTCTTTCTTATGTCTAATATTATTATTACAATAGAAAATAAACATTTACTTTTTTTTTTTAAACTTTGCATTCTAGATATACCTCGCTTCAGTCCTGATTCCTCTAAATCAGCACATAAAAAACTTTAGTTAATACTTCCTTATATCCTACTTCATATTTTATTTGTATCAATAGATCATTTAAATATTGTAACACAGTATCTCCCACGTCCAGGAACCACAAAAAATGTGCTACAGTAAAAAAATACAAATTCATACTTGAGTCAGGGTGTAAAGAATTTTTTTTTACAACTGCCAAATATTACATTTTCTTTTAAAACATCACATTAACAAATTTTAACATACAATGCTTCCTGGGTTTATTTTAAATGCTACTGTCATGCCTGGTGAATGGCAGCGGGCTTAATACACTTTGACCAAAGGGTTAAACTTAAATGACCCTTTTACAAGAGATATATAAGTATTGCACTGTGTATCTTTGTCATATTGGAAGTAGCTTTTTGCATTTTAGCTTTTTTTTTTGTATGGGTTTATTTTAACCTTTATTATTATTTCATTCAAAATCATTATGATCTGTTATTTGTATTATTTGTTATTTTTATGATTAGTACTACACGTGACAATATGAAGCGCTATGTACACTAATGGTGCTATATGAATAAAGACATGCATACATACATGCATACATACAGACATTAACTATCAGAGTGACACACAAACACTTCACTCCATGACATGTATATTATTATGCCATCAAACTAGTTTCTATGAACTTTCTAAGACAAAAACAAACAAAAAACATTTAAAGATGATGTCCACTTTTTCTTTTTCCATGCAGAATTAATGCATTCATTCCTAAAAAACTACTTTAACATTCTTAAATTCAAGCCATTTCTTCCTAGTTTAATAATTAACTTCCATGTCTCACAGACATGCAAGTCCGGTGACATTTCAGTGAAAAAGGGTGAGGGAAGGAGGAAGAGGAAAAGGAGGTGAGGAAAGGGAGATTAGAAAAGGGGGTCCACTAATGCTCTAGCTATTTTCAAAACAGAGCCTGATATGTTTCCCTTTCCTTCTTATTTAATATACTCGGCGCCACTAAATATCCATTTTTAAAACATTTTATTGCCATAAAGTCGTGTTGTGTAGAAAGCCAGTGCATCAGAAAAAACAAGTCCTGTTTGGCATAATAAACTGAGGTTTAGGATAAACTCCTTCAATATAAGCATATAGCATAACGAAGCCCTAATAGGGTTAGGGGACTAGTACCTAATGCCAGCGGCACCATAAATAAATAGTACAGACTAACGTCCCATATATCAGAGAAAAAAGGGGTACAGCGACCCAAAAAGTGAACTCACTCAGATTCTCCTGGAGTATCCAATCTCAGAATCTTCATAGGCTTGCAATCTCCCAGGTGATGGCAGGAACAAGTGGAAAAATAAGGCAATGCACTGCCCAAAGAAACAGAAGGAGGCTCACGATTTTAAGCAACAAAAAAAAAATTATTACATAAAAAGTGGACAAAAGGGTCCCCCCTAGGCAGCAGCAGGGGTCCACCAACTAGTTTCAGGCAAAAATGGGCAGTTTATGAGACTTAAAAGAAACTGCTCAAAAGATGTTGATTTCCATGGGCAATCAGATGACTAATATAATAGAATCCTGGCCAGGGGTCATGACCCCCTTGATCTAAATAAAGCAAGGGGAGAAGTTGAAATTATGGAAAGGAGCGAATTGTTAAAAAGAAAACCAAAAAAGACATCACAACTAGACAGCCCTTTATTTATTACTCAGTTCAGTCGACAGGCAAAAGAAGTTAGACAAATACTGGGAAAACATTGGAGCATTTTGCTCCTTGATCCTGTCTTGGGACATAGGGCCTCATGCAGTAAGCGTTGATAAGGATTTTTTCGGCATTTTATAACCAAAATTGGGTTTGAGATTCAGTAAGCGCCGATAAGTGCTTGATTTCGGCAGGTTTCGTAGCCGATAATTTTGTTATGGCCAGTCGGCTGCCGATAAGCCTGTTTTCGCCACTGATCGCCACTTTTTTAAATCGGCTGGATTCAAGTACCAAAATCAGCTTATCGGGGCTGATCGGCACTACGAAATTGAGATGTTATGGCCAATTTCTCCCGCCAACTAAAGTTGGCAGGTTGGAGGGGAGAACGATCGCTAAGGCTGGCGGAACGGCACTTAGAAAAAAAAATCTTCTGTACATCAATGGAGTCAATGGAGCGGGGACGTATAACAGTATAGTATTGTTTACGTTTCATTGCTCACAATACAAACGTCATTTGCATTACAGTGTGGGGGGCATTCCCTGCATTGTGTCACAGCTGACGTGTATTATTTGCATAACATTGTACTTTTACATGTTTTCATCATTTGCGTGTCACATTACTCATCATGTGATGATGTGTCAAGGGAAAATCCTATACTCAACTCTTAAAGGAGAACCTCTCATCATATCACACATTTTACTGAACTGAGCGACAAATCTTTACATGATGTTACACATGTCACACATGTCACACATACACCGTATATTCATGTTCCTTTACATTACACAATGCTTGTAATGTGTGATGCATCTTTAAACGTTCATGTATATCTTTCTTCTCATGTTTACATCTAGTTTGGGTCCTCTCTATTTTCATGACGTCACTTATTGGACACTCAATCACATTGCATGTTTACATTGTAACCGTTGCATTACAAGCACTTCAACCTAACTTCTACACACATGTACAGTAATTAATCATTGTGACACCTTGTAAACTCATTCTATAGCAACTATCCTCATTACAGAAATGCATGCATATGCACACGACAATTCATTGTTGTCAACATGTGACAATAACATGGCTAATTACACATGTTACAGCAAACTTTTCCCACGTCAATCTCAGCTTTTTTGTCTAATTACATGACTGACTGTTGCGTTCAGAAGTGTTACATGCATTGCACATTAAACTATTTATTTTCAAGCAATGTTTGTACAAAGCTTCACGTGACATCATTGGCAAATATCATCATTCCCTGCAGAATACACACAACAAATACTTCTAAGATCAACTGCACACAGCTTGGCACAGAAGTACTTTATTATGTTAATGTAACACCTTGCATTTTAGTATGTCACCTGACATCATCACATACCTATTTAAAGGACGCCCATTACCTGCTCATTCACAGCTACTCATTTCAAAATGTTGCGATTGTTTAGGAGACGGAGGAACATTCTTTTCTATGACATGCTTGCTGATCAAGAGAATGATATAGGGCAAGGGAGGGACAGACCGAGGTACAGTGACAGGGACAGGCACGCGGATACAACAGGGACAGGGAGAGGGACAGGCCGAGGGACAGGTAGAGGGACAGGAGATCAGAGGAGAAGACAGAGGAGACAAGTTGTGCCTCGTCCGCGTGTGTACAGGGAGAGAACCCTGTTAGATGGGATGAGTGAGGAGGAGATAGTAAGTCGCTATCGTTTGAGTTCAGCAGCAATCTTATCTCTTTATGAGGAGATAAGGGGAGATTTAGATTTTTTGACAGCCAGAGGTTGTGCAGTCCCTGGGCTTGTTAAAATGCTGTGCTCATTACATTATCTTGCTTCCGCGTCATTCCAGACAACTGTGGGCATAGTGGGCGGGGTCTCGCAATCTACATTCTCGCGGGCCTTTACCCAGTTTCTCTATGCGCTCAATAGACGCGCTAGGAATTATATTCATTTTCCTACCGAGGCGACAGAGTGGCTGGAAGTCAGGAATGGCTTTTATAATATAGCAGGGATACCATGTGTGCTGGGTGCAATCGATTGCACACATGTTGCTTTGATTGCACCTAGTCAGAGTGAGCATGTTTACCGCAATCGTAAGCACTACCATTCACTCAATGTACAGGTGGTATGTGATGCCACGATGAGGATAATGCATGTGGTACCCAAATTCCCTGGTTCCAGTCACGATTCCTCTATCCTGAGGAACTCTTCAGTCTTCCATGCATTCGAAGAGGGACATTTTGAACATGGTTGGCTGCTGGGTGAGTACAGATTTGGATGTTGTAACACAAAACACATTTTTCTTTAGGAATGTTTTCATTGTAGAATCTTATCACTAATGTAAGCTTATGTGTGCTCCATTCAATATAGGTGACTCAGGATACGGAATTAGGCCGTGGCTCTTGACTCCGGTGCTAAACCCTCAAACTGAAGCAGAGGAGAGGTACAATGCAGCCCATATCTCTACAAGATCTGTTATAGAGAGGACATTTGGCCTACTCAAGACCAGATTTAGGTGTCTCGACAGAACTGGTGGGGCTCTTCTATACAAGCCTCAAAAAGTGTCTGATATTATGCTTGCCTGTTGCATTTTGCACAATGTTGCACTCAGGCACAATGTACAATCAGACCTAGCTGAGCCTTTGGTAGACGAGCATCCCACCCATGTAGCTGCTGAAAATGAACAAACAGCCAGTGGTGGCCAGACACGCCAGAATCTCATCAATTCCTTTTTTTCTTGTAAGTAAAAACATATATGTTCCTAGTACTACTTTTATAGTTTAATTATGTTATATTAACAATAATGTTTCTTTATATAACCTTCTGTTAGGACACAGATGAATATGGGTTGCACACCTTTCTTTTCTCTGCTGTGTGCACAAAGGGATGTGGCACCGGTATGTTATTGTTGCACAGGTTATATAATCCCTCTTCAATTGTACATTAGTTGTGTGTATGTGAATACAACTGGGGTAACAAAGTAGTAATATTTTAGCATTGTGTTGTTCCTTATGCAAACACAATACACATAGTATGGCCATAGTCATTCATTCTTCTAGTATGCTTACCTACAATGTTATTGGTGCAGTGTAACATGTACATCCATATGATGTGTACACCAGGCTGCTTGACATTTTGAATGTCATTAAATATACATGGTGTTGCACATTTAACACCAAATACACACTTTGCTGTGTTGCTTATGGTACTGAAGATGGCATGTCAATGTTAGCAATTTATATATTGTTCCATTGCATTTTAGGTATATCTCCAGTATGACTGATCATGGTATGTATATTTGCTGACATCTGTCATAAGATGTGCCTACCTCAATCTTCCTATAATTATTTGAAGTAAAAACCCAACATATTGGTTTAAAGAAAAATGTAACATACATGTACTTTCTGTATCATGTACATGCATTTAGCTACTATTGAGGTTTCATGTGCATTGTATTAGAAAATGATTACTCCCATTTCATCACATTTTATGTATGTTCCCTTATAAATTCCATTAATGTAATATAGAGGTGTTTGGAGAAAAGGGGATAACTGTACTTATTTGTTTACTTACGGGAGCTCATTCATCACGGATGCAATTGACTGATCATAACACTCCATGCATGAAAGCCTGTAATCACAACAATGTGTAGTACATCTTATATTTAGCAATGTAGGTGTTTATTAATGCTAGGAATTAATAGTCAACATTAATTAAAATGTGTGACATGTGTATGTATAAGTCACACGTGTGTGGATGTAACCTACATGTAACAAGTGTCAAACTGTTAACAGAAACCACAATTTTGTCGCAAATGTTACTGTAATTTTGCATTTCTAATTTCCCACTATGACAATGTTGGTAATATATTTGGAATGTCATTCACGTCACTTCATCGTTATCATGATGATAATTATCAAGTATTCTCAAAATATAAACGTCAATCACGTGCACAGTAGCATAGGCACACTTTTTAAGACAACTGTTTGTGTCTGTATCAATTTGTGTAGGATCCATGTATAACATCGACAAATGATAACAGCAGGTTTATTATGGTAGCTTATATCATCATATTGACTGTACTATTTATTTTTAGAACGTTTAATAAACACAGTAAACTATAGTTAGTTAGGTAAATGAAATATACACAAAAACGTACTTCATTACATGATGTTGATGTAATATTCAGAACATCATGCATTGTAGGGGACCACAACATCTAGGCAATAACATTATTTGCTACAGTCCCAAACCATTTTATCAACATACTCATGTAACAAGAGATTTTTAACAAGAAATGGCTAGTTGGTTGTAAGTGTCCTTTACATTGGGAGAAGGAGTGGCTCAGTGAGTAAAGACACACACTGGCACTGAGAGTTTGAAGCAGGGGCGTCTGGTTCAATTCCCGGTGTCGGCTCCTTGTGACCTTGTGACCTTGGGCAAGTCACTTTATCTCCCTGTGCCTCAGGCGGCAAAAAATAAATTGTAAGCTCCACGGGCCAGGGACCTGAGCCTGAAAAATGTGTCTGTAAAGCGCTGCGTACAACTAGCAGCGCTATACATGAACATGCTCATATTATTATTATTATTATTGTTACATAGTTTCGACGGTCATACGTTCCATTACACAATAGAATACACAAATGTGTTAGCAGAGTGGGAATGGTTGTTATATATAAAACACACCATGCCATAAAATGTTAGTAGTAATTAAAGAACACTCAAGAAAAATTCATGAGGCACTGTTTTGCAACATCATTATGTTAATTAAGTGCTTATGCAATATAGGCATAAGGGTATCACATTTTTAATTGTTTGTTAATAAGCGCTGCAAGCAATATAAAATTAGTTCCATATGTAGTATAGTAGTCGGTGGCTCCTCCTCACAATCAACTCATATAAAGGTAGACTTGTGAGGGTAGAAAATATTATGTGAATATATGTTTATCCATTATTCCGAAAGTTATCCAACTCAGCAATGCAAACAGATATTGTACAGTAAAGATGGCGCCTGTATCCGGGAACACACCCTGAGATTATCCTGTAATGGAGACATCCGGCTGATGAAAGATGTACAAACAACTGGCTTATCAGCACGAGCTGACTCACGAGCTGATCACGCACCCATGCATGAAGGAATGTACACCAATGAGAGATGAAAGAGTGTCCCGGATCAAGATATAAGCAGCTTAAGCCCAACCCTTGGCTCGCCCCATTGCTATGCTACATAAACTTTGTGAGCTGAATAATAAAGCAGCAGTTCCTGTGTTACCCCTGGGATAACGCATGTACTGAGATTGAAGCTGAACTTTGTGTCAGAGTCTTTCTTAGTGAGCTAGCGCATGCATGACTGAATTCGGAGCAAGTAACTGAAGAGAGAGACCCTGATATAGTGAGATTCACGACCTCATTATTTGGCGCCCAACGTGGGGGGGGGGGGAGCGTGACTCCGGCTCACCACGAGAGACTGACCTGTCGCTGATTTTGCTGCCGAGACCGTGACACACCGAACCGAGGACTGATCACCCTCATTGTCAAGGTAAGCTCTTGCATACAAATTGTGTGTTATCTTGCCTATGACAAGTCGGTGGGTTGCTGCCTGGGTGGTATAATCTGTTTAGGTCCTTCACTCACGTTGATGTGATACAACGGTGTGATCTTTAGAGTCGCGCTCTGTTTAGAACTGTTAAAAATATCATACTCTTCAGTTGCTTGCGGTCACCTATAAGTTGCTAAATTGTACGCATGTTTACATATTATATATGCTAGTCAGTGCCGCAAGTGGGAGCCCGAAGTGGAGTGGGATTTTTGTCGACTGACTAGTATATGTATGTGTATTAATGCATTAGTGTTGGGAACTTAGGAGACCGAGTGGATATTAATGGGAAATAGACTGCGGGTTGTCTGACTGATTTTCGGACCAGTAATTGCAAAATCCCTGAATGAGAGTGCAGGCTGTCAGCCCAAGATAAGGGAACAGGACAGGCACTGATGGTCTGAGGGCGGTAACCTGGAAAAGTGGTTCCCTCGAGACGTTGAGATAATACTCTGTCTCCGGTACCGGGTGTCTGGGGTCAGAGACCCAGCGTCTGAGGGCGGTAACCTAACAGTGGTTCCCTCGAGACGGTGACACAGGACCGGCCACGGGATATTAGTGGGACGAACAGAGAATTCAGAGATGTTGCACTTATTTAAGAAAAAACATGTGTTGCCCACAGGGGCACAGACAGCACTAGATTTAGTCCGCACTCGAGAAGGAAAGAAATATACCAAACATGCTACTAAACTATATAAACTGGCTGGAGTCCCGCCTACGGGAAGATTGCAACCCAGCATATGGTCTAAAATGATAACCGAATCCCGGGGAATGCTGGAAGACAAAGGTCTTTTAGAGGTAGCACAGGCTCATCTCCGGGTAGCGGGAAAATTGTGTGATGAGGGTTATGAAGAAGTACGGGGGGAGGGTGGAGCAGAAAATACTGATCCCCTATATGGATATATGAAGCTTGTTAAAACTGAGGAAACCCCATATCCGCCGCCATACCAAGATGGCGCCCGCCCTAGTCCAAAGGGGTGGGTCTGTCACCATTGTGGTGTGCAAAACCCGGAATGGCGAAGTTTCTGCTACAATTGTGGTGTGCCCCGTCCCGGCCCACCGCCCATCTCATCCGAGAAGCCCGCCCCTTCCGTTCCCGCCCAGACGCTCCCTCCCGCCCCTCTATATCCTATCCTCACCCCTTCCGGTTCCTTTTACCAAGGCCCGGATGCAGGAAAAGGACCTAGTGACACGCAAGGCCCTAAGCCTGCTGAAACGCAAGGCCCGATGGTCAGTGAAACGCATGACGCTATGTCTGCACTACAAGTACTTTTCCCCATTTTCCCCTTCGCCTCGCTTCAAGAATTTCTCACAAATTCCCCAGAAGCAATCGCTGCGCGTCAGCGAAGGCGACAGGCAGTACGACCTGATAATAGGTCGGAGTCCGAAGCATCAGATCTAGCGGAATTTGACCCTTTTTATCCAGGCCTTAATCCACCACCCACCTCTACGCCTAAGGCTCCGCCGCTCATAATCAACCCCACGCCAGTAGTTCCTATCAGACCACCGCAGTCCCTCCCGCTTTCTGACACACTTCCCCGGGCACCGGAACAGTGGTTTCCGGCACTATCCAAACCGTTTGTCACACGACAAGGCAAGCAAGTTATTGTCACTATAGGAATTGGGGACATAACGACAGCGGTGGTAGATGTAATAGTTAACCCTGCTAACTCCCAACTCCAACACGGGGCTGGACTGGCCCGGAGTATCTCTCATGCCGCAGGCCCCTCCATGCAGCGGGATTGCAATCTAATCATTTCAAGCACAGGTCAGGTACCCCCGGGACAAATTGCTGTCACTGGCCCCGGCAACTTGCCTATAGCCCTTATAATACATGCCGTAGGTCCCCGGTATGACCCTAATTTTGCCGAAGTATGCGAATCTCAATTAAAGTCCGTCGTCTGGAATACTCTTATTCATTTGTCGGACCAGGCCTGTGCTGAGCGCGGAATCTCCTCTGTTGCTTTCCCTCTGATATCCACGGGGTTATTTAGGTACCCACCCGAACCTGCTGTAAATACTATCATATCTACCATATTAGAATTTGTGGCCACCCAACCTACTACACTCTCGGACATGATGTTGTTATACAAGCTCCACATGACTTGGCTGCTGTTCTCTCGCTGACATTACCTCGACATCTCTCGCATCAACGCCATTTGAGACTTCAGTGCTCATTGCTTCTTCCGTCTTACGTTTCTTTTCAACGATGTACCACTATCAACCCGGCAACTCTTCTGCCACATATCCCAAAGGGGGGAGAGGAACCACTGGAAGAACCGAACCCCCCCCCCTCAACGATGTCCCCCCATGACTGTTTACGCACCTTACAGCAAGACACATCGGAACCACAGAATATGTCTACTACTGCCATCTCAGGTGCTGACCTAGAACTCTGGACGGATGGCTCAAGGTATGCCGATGATAGCGGCAGATTTCATACCGGTTTCGCCGTCACCACGGAGAAAGAGATTCTCTACGCTGAAGCATTGCCACCAAGCAGGTCAGCCCAGGAGGCGGAATTGATTGCGTTACAAACAGCATTAGAGATGGCAGAAGGAAAAAGGGTGAATATAAGGACAGACTCACGATATGCTTTTGGCATTGCCCATGATTTTGGTACCATCTGGAGAAATAGAGGATTCATAACCTCCTCAGGAACACCGGTGAAGCATGCCACCCTTATCCAAGGACTTATGCATGCTATGGGGCTACCTATCCAGGTAGCGGTTCTCAAGGTCAAGGCACATGGAAAAGTGAACAGCACGGAAACAAGAGGAAATCAATTAGCTGACCAAGCCGCCAAACAAGCTGCCTTGGGATCTGTGTCAGAGAGATGGCTAGCCATGGAAGACATGGAAGTAGCAATGGTAAGCACGCGGGCACAAGAAAAGAAACAACGGGAGGAAACAGAGGCACAAATCAAGGCTGAAGAGTTTCCCGAAATTAATACAGCGCGACCTCCAGTTGTTAAACTACAACAGGAACAGGCAAAAGTATTATCAGAAGAAAAGAAGCAGTGGAGGAAAGATGGGGCGACCGTGGAAAAGAAAACTGGTCTGTGGAAAAAGGATAATGTATACTGTCTTCCAAGAAGAATGTATCCAGCCGTAGCAACATGGGCACATGGAGCCACACACCGAGGAAAGAATCAAGCCCTCGCATATGTAAGGAAGTTTTACTATGCTCCTGGGATCAGTACCACATTGGCCGCATACAACCGAGCCTGTCAGGTTTGTCAAACCTGTAATCCCAGCAGCACACAGACCGTACCCACCCAGCATTTGGCCAAACCCGACTACCCATGGCAGAGAATCCAAGTGGACCATATTCACATGCCCCCGGCCGGGGGATACGAGTATGTATTGGTAGTAGTGGATATGTTTTCAGGATGGCCCGAAGCTTACCCAGTCAAGAATA
The DNA here is from genome assembly GCA_036426205.1 of Ascaphus truei. Classification (NCBI taxonomy): domain Eukaryota; kingdom Metazoa; phylum Chordata; class Amphibia; order Anura; family Ascaphidae; genus Ascaphus; species Ascaphus truei. Next base: position 22,090 of record WSYH01004753.1, read on the forward strand.
TGACGGCAAGGGTGACAGCGAAGAAAATGCTTATCGAAATAGCATGCAGGTTTGGTATACCTGAAGTGATCGAAAGTGACCAAGGACCGGCGTTCACAGCCTCTATTTTTGGGGAACTATGGTTTATGTTGGGATCTCATCAAGGACTCCATACTCCCTATCATCCACAAAGTTCGGGAAAGGTGGAAAGGATGAACGGCACACTGAAAACCAAACTACTTAAGATGAGTCAAGATCACCCCCTCCCCTGGCCAGATCTATTGCCTATAGCGTTATATCATGTCAGACACACGCCCCAGGCCAAGCATGGGCTTACCCCATATGAAGTCCTATTCGGGTCCCCTCCCAGAATACCAGAGATAGACAGTCAGGAATTACAAAAAGGTCAAGATAAAGTAGTACAATTTGTAATTTCACTTGCTCAAGAATTGTCTAACTCTCGTTCTGTAGTGTCTGCTTCTCTTCCAGAGTCCACAGGAGACACGGTACACCCCTTTCTACCTGGGGATAGCGTGTACCTAAAGAAACACGTGAGACCCGATTGTTTGGAGCCCAGATTTGAAGGTCCATATCGAGTTCTGCTGATCACACCTACAGCAGTGAAGCTTGAAGGGAAGGCACTGTTTTGCAACATCATTATGTTAATTAAGTGCTTATGCAATATAGGCATAAGGGTATCACATTTTTAATTGTTTGTTAATAAGCGCTGCAAGCAATATAAAATTAGTTCCATATGTAGTATAGTAGTCGGTGGCTCCTCCTCACAATCAACTCATATAAAGGTAGACTCTTCTGAAATCATACATTGATCCAATTGTATCTTCCCCGACATCTCTGAAATACAGCAAACACATGATGGTCAAAGATGGCACCTTACTATATATGTATCCGTGACAACGCGTTACACAGCTCTATATGATTGTGTAGATACACACGTCAGTCACTTATATGTTAGAAGTACAAGTGTACATCATTATGTAATCTTTCATTAAATTAGTAGCAGGCATAACTATGTATATGAAGTTAACGTTGCCTGTATACTCAAAAATGTGCGCACACATCTTAGTGTGCGCACGCACTTCACGCTTGGATAGACTAACTGTTAGCGCATGCGCAAAACAATGCGTACGTTGTGCGTTCAATACATGTTGAAAATACCATTAACCATAAAATATTTATTTCAAATACTATGAAGGCGAAACTACATTCGTTCTAAACGAGTACATCTGTATTCTTTTTAAACAGACTTGTGTGGACAGAAAGCACGGCCGATAACACAATGCGCAAATGCAATACGTGTGACGTCATGTTAAGGCAGCGTGAAGCGCACGCAAACACTCCTCCCACTCAATTAACATTCGGCTAACGCCCAGTGTACGCCCACAAACACTGAGCCGCACGCATGACACAGTGCAGTTACCGTAACTATAACAAAACAACACAGCCAAGGTTCATTTCTTCGGGTACCCATTCCAATGCATTTTCAACTGAAAGGCTTGGTACATAATCATAGTAGTTATGTTCTTGTACAATGTGGGTTTCAGGAATGGAGGGTGCAGATATTGCAGCAGGTATCGATTCACACGGAACAGTAGTAGCGGATCCATTGCTATTGGCATTAGGAATAAATATGCCATTTAGCACAATATGTGTGCCCTCTTCCACGGTGAAATGTTTTTCCTTAGCAATCTTCCAAAAACCATACCTGTCTTGTAGCTTATCCTGCACACGTTCAAAACAGTCATTAGTTGATAAAGTGAATCTTACTGAGGATTTAAAATTTCGCGTATGCCCAGGTTCTTGGTAATAAGGATACTTGGCTCTAATCAAATCATAGATTTGGCCCGTGTTGGCTTTGTGTCCCGACGCGGACAAAATTGCTTCTGCTATCATGAATTTGTATCCTCTGTGCGGATGCATATTTTTTAATAATTCATCAGCCATTGCAGATTAACAGAAAAGATGTCTGCAGTTCTCTGTTCTTTGCTCATAAGAATGAAACGGCTCAATTTCTAACTATTTGCTGTCTTTCCTTTTCAAGGTCATAAAAAGTTTCAACTTGTACTCCTTGTTTGAAGCACCAATTGGATATGTAGAAATAATTGGTTTCACGTTTGTGGTTTGTGATAGCCATTTGTCTGACCAACATGTATCAAATTTTATCTACTTTCTCACAACATTGGTAGACTTTTAATTAAGAAACATTGTGGGTTGAGAAAAAATAACATTGACCACTGTCTGAAAATAGTGCTTACACAGCCATATAATGAAATACACACACACCTGCAAAAGTAAATGTTTTTTTTCCTCAGAAATTTCTGTGTGTATTTGAAAGTCTGGTTAACTCCCTGTCTGCATCAGTTTAAGTACGTGTGTATATGTATATATATATATATATCTCTCTCATAAATATATATATATCCTCTCATACATTATATATATATATATATATATATAATGTGTATAGTAATATTGTAGTATATGGATAGTGTATATTGTTAGTAGATACTATATAGTTATATATATATAAATAATTATGAGGGAGATATAGAGAGGGATCGAGAGAGAGGAGAGAGGAGAGAGAGAGAGAGGGAAGGAGAGAGAGAGAGGAGAGTGATAGAGAGAGAGATGAGAGAGAGAGAGAGAGAGAGGGAGGAGAGAGAGGAAGGAGATAGGAGAGAGAGAGAGAAGAGAGAGATATGAAGAGAGAGAGAGAGAGAGAGAGGAGGATATATATAGTAGTATTAGATATAATATATTAGTATGATATATAGTATATAATATATATATATATATATTATATATATATATATTAGTATAATATATAGATATTATATATATTACAATATGTCTGTAAAACCAAACTTTACCTGTCTGTGTGTGTATATTAAAACTTTTAGGTCAGATAGAACAATGGTGCTCAAAGTGCTGTATGTGTGCTTCTGAAGGGAGGAGACATGGTATTAAGGTATTGTGCATTGGTATACTCCGTCCATAATGAAGGGTGGGGCACCAGAAAGCCTGAAGATTAGGGAAGTTGTCCTAGGACAACCCTCCTTTACCTCATTGGGATGGCCCCTTAAGAGTACTCACAGTCTGTTCACCTCCAGAGTCTCCTTCCAATGCGTGCTGCTATGTAAACGAATCCAGGATGTAGGTGTGTAGCGCCCACAGCATCCAGCAGAGAACAGGTCTGGCAAAAACTTTCTTTATTGGCAAGGCATTAAAAAGAGGGGCGCAACACTTCAACGCGTTTCGTGCAAAGCACTTTGTCTTGACAAACCTCTGACACCGCTCCTCACCTCTGACAAGCCCCGTTGCATTTGCCTTCCCAGCCTGGGTTCATGCCTGGCTGACGGGCCGGTGATCTGTTAATGATAATGATTAGGATTAATAGGCTGCAATGCTTCGCGTGTCTACCAGAGGAATAATTCATTGAATTGTAATGCAGATTTAATATACTGTGCGTATTTCAGCCAGCGGGAATAAATGTTCAATCCCGCCTGGAAAATAAACCAATATACTCAGGCAGAAAACAGTCACAAACCTCAATACACCCGGGTATAAACCGAATTCGTGGGACTAGCCGAGCTCAAATAAAGTGTGTCGCCAGTGTTATTGATGGCAGTAAGTAGCTTGTATGAAACCTATTTAAATGGTGATAACATGAGGAATTAGTAATAACATTTGTTTAGGCCAATACTAGTAGGGCTCACAGTTAGTATAGTCACAAACATTAGGCCTGATTATTAAAATACTGTGTTTTCACAAGGAAGAATGAAGTGTATGATTTTGGTAAATACATCTATACCAGTTTAGATAGTACTATATACATACATACAACACACACACACACATGTGTTGTGTGTGGGTGTGTGTGGGTGTGGTGGGTGTGTGTGTGTGTGTGTGGGTGTGTTGTGTGTGTGTGTGTGGTGTGTGTGGTGGGTGGGTGGTGTGGTGTTGTGTGTGTGTGTGTGTGGTGTGTGTGTGTGTGTGTGTGTGTGTGTGTGTGTGTACATATATCCATACATTAATACATATAGATTATTATACATTCAGAGATCGGTCTTGAAACAAGAACACATAAATGATTAAAGGACAACATTACAATGGCCAAGCAAGGCGAAGGTAAGTAATATTTAACACATAATCCTGCTGTACACGGACAAGAAAGATGTTTGCAGTTAAATAGATGTGTGTTTTTAATTGCATGTGAATAATATGCACATGCAATGATTACATCAAGTAACACACCCAAATACAATGTTTTGCAGGTAAGTCAATGGCAGAGTCTCTAAACATAGCAACTGGCTCCTGGTGGACCATTACTGAACAGACGATTAATACATCAATATTAATAACACTATTCATTAATTAGGACTGTTAACATTTCCAAAACTTCACGTGTACAAGAACAAACTTGAAAGTTTGGAAACAACACAGTCTTCAGCATACATACAATATTAATTAGATAATCTGAAGTCAACAAAACAAGGCCAAAGGCATATTTAGTGAATTATAACATTTTTTTTTTCCTTTTGAGAGCGAGTAACAGGCCTGCTTGTTATCTCTTGGATTTTCCTTTTTCGTTTTGCAACAACTTTAGCCACAACAGAGCCACTTTGAGTGGCCTCTGGCACTTCACGGGCAGGGCTTGTGGCCAGTGACTCACCTACAGGGCTTTTGGCCAGTGACTCACCTACAGAGCTTTTGGCCAGTGACTCACCTACAGGGCTTGTGGGCAGTGACTGTTCACCGACAGGGCTTTTGGCCAGTGACTGTTCACGGACAGGGCTTGTGGGTAGTGACTGTTCACGGACAGAGCTTGTGGCCAGTGACTCACCGACAGGGCTTGTGCCCACTGACACATGTGAGCAAGTTGGTAGACACTGCACAAGTGATGGTTGGTCTGTTTCATGTGTGTCTTTTTTTGTTTGTGTCCAAAAACTGGTCAGTAGTAACTGCTTGTGCTGTTTTGTTTTTGTCGCCTCCTTTGTAGGTGTCAGCTCCTGATTTTCTACAGATGGCAGCGGTAGGATGTCGTCAGGAACCTGCACAGAAATGTCTGCTACTTGACCGGTAACATTCGGACCTGGGGAATGAAGATCAGATGCATGTGGTGAAAAATTACCAGCATGTAAAGATCCTGCCTGTGAGGTGTTGAAGTTGAAATGTGGTACAGTAGTCATTCTCAAGTAATTTGCTTGGGTTTGCTGAACAACTAATGCTTCGAATGAGGTGTTGATTTTTTGCAACTGTTTAGGCACTTCAATGAAGACTCTGTGGAGATGTGCCAATTGTGATATCGTTTCTTCCTGCAGTGAAATCATCCTTTCCAGCACTGTCATCAGATCAGAATGGCGACGATTTTCTGCTTCCACAATTTTTCCCTCAGAAGCTACTATTGCATCGTATGTGTTAGTTGATGGACGATTTGGCGGTATAACTGTTTCAATTGGAACCTCTTCATGCTCACTTGATTGTATTTCTGTGTCTATGGCGGCATCATCATCATCTTCATCATCATGTTCTAAAAATAAATGTACACATTATTAAATGGCATGTTAATCTCTGCTGTTTTACTATGTCATTATACTGTGTCATAAGTAACACCTAACATGTTTCCATACGTTTCATAACCTCACATTAAAATCTACCTTGACTTACGAATAATGTTTGGACTCAGTATGAAATATGAATGAATGAACACTTGCTCTAAACTCACAACTCCTACATGATAGTTAACATCACTAACACAATACATGTTGCCTTACACTTCATTTTCACTGACACTAAGTAATCCTATTTAAAGAACATGTGCAAAACAAATAATGAACATGACAACATAACATATAGAAGTGCACATATTATATGGCCACCAACTGATACACTCACCTTCTAGGTGTGTTGAGCTGCATGACCCAGGTGAAGACACTTGTTCCGTCTCAGGTGACACATGTCCTCTAGGGGCAACTATATATAACAATAACATTAGTTGGACATTTACATGTGTAAATATTGAACAAACAGTTATTGTATGTTCTGTATTTATGAGTACCTAACAGCATCAGTTCCTTAACCGAAAATGTGTGTGTGAAAGTTAACATAAATAGTTGTAATAACAATGTACATGCCTGTGTACTTAGAACTTTTGAGTTCCCTAACATACAACATACTATGTTTCTGCAGTAATGCGTGAGGATAAATTGATTAAATTTGTACATAAAAATCATATGTTGTGTAGTCATATCAGTATCAGAATGTACATAACTATCATGAGATGAACATTCACAATGGTTATCATGAAGGTGGTCATATTGCAAAAAGTTTTGTTTTTGGTACAGGATATGTGTGGTACATTAATAGAAGATGTGGCACACCTGAATGTGGCTGTCACTCAACAAGACAACACATGCAGTGTGTGATAATGTGTCGTTGATAGTAGTTCAACTATAGATATGAGTGAACTAATGTGTGACGTACGGTTTGATAACTAATGACTTGTTGGGGCATTTAGTAGCTAGAGTTAAGCTTTCAAATGAGTGTGATTAACTTCAGTTGTGCTAGTCAGGTTGTAAGAACGGTATTCCCTTCCCCAAAAACCCTAATCAGCCAGACCTTTCAATTACTTCAAACAGGTGAAAATGGTGTGAACAAAGTTGACCCTAAGATGACCCTGTAATTTGTGTGTGTGCTGAACCCCACCCCCTCTGTTGACGTGTATGCTGTGATGACATATTCATTGCAGCTGCTTTAACACAATGGTAGAGGAGCTAAATAGTCGTCTGCAGTGTTTAAGTTATGAACACAATGACATAACATATGCTACGTGTGCCTCATTATGCTGTCTGTATATGACATAAAGCAAAAATGGACCTTTTCATAAACAACTATAGATGTGTTAGTGCAAGTGATGTTTGTAGGCTGTTGCATGCAATATATTTGATGCATGCTTAAAATAGGCAGTAATGTCGTGTTTGTAGGAGTAAAATAAATAAAATACACAATAATATTATACATATTTATGTTCTGTACCTGTAGCTAGTAATAATGTCTCATTAGCATGTGTTACACATGTGTACTACCCTGTTGTTCCCCATCTTCGCCCACCATCAATTGCTTCCACTGCAGCAATGCATTTTGGGAATTCACATGTAAATGACCACGCAATGGCACGTGCTATATTAGTTACTGCTTTTAGTAGGACTACAACATATATGTCTATTTTGAGATATATATATATACAGAATCAGACATATACATATATAGATGCAGGTATGCTTATATTGTGAAGACAGTATAAAAAGCAGCGGAAATATGCAAAATAACTGTAAGCAACGACACGCCTAGTACAGTAATATTTCTCACCTGGTGGAAATTGTGAGGGATAAATTCCAATATCACGGTCACCGGCCAAGCCCTCCACGACGACGGGAAGTAATTTTCCCCGAAGCAGCTCCTCCAATGTAGTTAATATCAGACGTTGTGGTGTCGGCCCACCTCCAGTGCCAGTAGCATGCACGCGATGGTCTTGTATTTTCTGTTTTAATTTTGACCGAATATCGTCAAATCTCTTGCGACAATTCCGCTTGTCCCTGACACGATTCCCACACGCGTTGACACCAATTACTATTGTGTCCCACATTTCTTTTTTGCTTGATGAACTTGTCCGCCCTTGAAAAACATAGAAAATATATGAGGTTAATTAATAATAATACAAGCACCAGTTTCCTACACTGCTAGCTGTTCCAAGAGAAAGCAAACATGCTGTTTTAGGTGTAATATGTGAAGCACATGAGCATTCACTACTAAACCTATACATGTAAGCAAGGTTGCATTAATATTGTATGCAGTTATCGCAAATTGTACGCCTGAGTTTTGTTGTCCTTGTAACGCATGATAAAAAGCTGTGTTTCCACACTAATTAACATAGAAAGATATTCTGTACCCATATTTGCATATGAACAAAACTCACATGACCTAGGATCACATGTATTTGAAGAATAAATGGAAAGGTACACTTACCTACTAAATGTCCATAGATACTGTCATAGTGCTCCAGAATCCCAGTGACAAGAGCTCTATTTTCCTGGTCATTGAAGCGAGGATTACGTGGCTTCTCCACACGTTTCTTCCGACCAGGTTTAGGCTCAGAGCTTGGCTGGTGCTGACTGGACTCTCCTTCTTCCAATGGAAGAGACTCCAAAATCTGGCCACCAGCAAGCACGCCACCACCAGACACCCCATCAGCAACTGAGCCACCAGCAGCACTCCCACTCCCAGCACCAGCACTCCCACTCCCAGCAACAGCACTCCCACTCCCAGCAACAGCACTCCCAGCAACAGCACTCCCACTCTCACCAACAGCACTCGCACTCCCAGCAACAGCACTCGCACTCCCAGCAACAGCACTCGCACTCCTAGCAACATCACTCCCCTGAACAGTACGTTCACTCCAACGCGTACTCGCACGAGTAGCACTACCACTCCCACCAGCATCACTCTTCCCACGCTTTGCGGGCATACTTACAGCACTCACAAAAAACAGAAAACAAATGTACAGCCAATCACACGAAACACTTCCACATATAAAACAAGACAAAGATGTAAACAAAACAACAAAGGACAAAGCTTTCACAATACACAACAAGTCTCTCAGTCAATATGCAAATATTAAATCGCCCAGCTCTGTGCGTCTCTCTCTATCTCACTCCCAACAACACAGAGAATGATTAACAGTACACGTTGCCTTTAAATATGGCGCGCTATCCAATACATGTTTGCTTCGCCTGATTCAGCAAGATTTTTGATTGGGCAACCCAACAGCACCCCGCCACGCATGCCGATACACCTGTGTGTGATCGGCAAATCATCGTGAGAGTGGGCGGATTTGTTTTCGGCTTGATTTTGAATGTATTCGGCACTTACTGCATACGGAGAGGGAAAATCGCCAATAACATGACTAATCGGTAAGCTTGCCGATTTCACATATTCGTCGCTTACTTCATGAGGCCCATGGTTCCTATTATAATAAGCTATAATTGTCAATACTCTCCTAATATTTACTGTGGAACTCCTATTTGGGACAAAATCTGTCTGATTTGGTGTTATTAACGTATTTCAGGGGATTAATTCGATTTGCCAACATTTTTGTGAGAAGCTTAAAATCTTGGTTGAGTAGTGGTATGGGTCGTGTTGATCCTGGGTCTTCCACATCTCTTCCCTTTTTAGGTACTGTAGCACTTATATGTATGCTGAATTAAATGTATGCGGTAGTGGTTCTCCATTCATTACTTTATTAAATATATCTGCCAAGATTGGTGCTATCTCCTGCTTTAAAAGTTTGAGAAAATTATCCCGTCATACCGTCTGGTCCTTGGGCTTTGCTAGTTCTTAGCATAGATATTACCCCTTCTACTACGTCAATTGTTATGGGAGCGTTTAGGGTGTCCAAATCCTTTATATTTAGTATGGTGGTGTTGTATGTGGGACCAGAAGGCCTCACTATTTGCCTCATGATATGGTCTTTCTGCGTATAATTTTTTAGAGAATTCCTCAAACACCCCCAAGATCTCTGGAGTTTTTTTGATAAAAACCGTTCTACTTTCCCCTGGCAATATGAAGGGCATCCTCGTCAGCTTACTGCAGGTCCATGTCCACCGTTGCCAAAAAGCATACATAGCAAAATACATTCTAATGTCCCCTAGCCCCATAATCAACTTTGCGGTTAATAACCACGAAAGTAATTAAGGGGTCAACCCACCCTCTGCTACTACCCACCCAGGAGGCCTAACCACCCTCCCCAGGCAACTACCCCCACCCTTCACCCATTCATTGGTACAGTGGGTACATCATGCCCATATATTATGGGCATGATTGACTAATATACTAAGAAATGGGAAAGGATTAAAAAAACAGGCCCAAATAAAAAACATTACATAGCAAAATCAAATACAGCACATAGAAAAATCAAACAGCACATACAGATGCAGCGGCCGTTATTCGAACATTTCACGCGTTGTACACCTCGGAATACCCAACATGGCGCGTGATTTCTTCCAACTGTACCGTCATAATACGCGCATTGACTCGTGTTTTTATCGAGTGCAGAAAATGGCATTTTAGCGTTGTCTACAATACCGTTGAGAAACTCAAGTGGGCGATCGCGAGTTGTTGTCATAAAAATCTAATAGTAATTACAATAGACCTATCTTTTATTGCTGTACAGTACTTAAAGTGTGTGTGTACTGTAATTGTAATTTTAATATTATCGTTACATGTTCATACTGTATAGTGTACATGAGAAAGAAGTCCTTTCTGAGGCTCCTTAGCCATACACAAATCCCCTAACTGTAGAAGATTACAAATATGAGCACACATAACAAAAGTATTTTTTACGAATTAAGTGTTGTATTTGTACAGGATAATAAAGGGAAAAGGAATAATACAAAAATACAATGTCGCTTCTTCTTCCGAATGTAATTTTTTTTCCGAGCATGCTTGTACGTCTAATTGGAACCTTGTTGAAACGCATATGCGTGTCATCACATTTTTGCGCATGCGTGTATGTCTAATTGGAACCTTGTGGAAATGCATACGCGTGTCATCACATTTATTCGCATGCATGTATGTCTTTGATCTACAGGTACAGGTATAATCCTGCACACCCAGATGTGTGATACTGTACTGTACAGTAAGTGCTTCTTGGGGATTTGGCGAGAATGACTTCACATTCGATGTGAATTTCAAATCTGAAAGAAAAAGACATCCCTTTTTTTCTCTCGACATGGGCTTATTGAAGGATTGATTTTAATAAACCATTATGTGAAGCATGTTTTTGATACTTTATCAATTTTTGCCATTCTTACAAATCACTTGCTTTTTAATTCTACTGTAATGTATACTGTACTGTATGAGGTGGCATACTGTAATTTTTATTTGGGGGTGGGGGGGGGGGGTTCAAATGATTCTGATGAATTTAAAGAAGGAACAAATTTATTTGTACAGGATAATTAAGGAAAAGGGAATAATACAAAAATGCAGAATGTCACCTCTTCCTCAAAATTTACAATTGTGTCTTTATCTTCTTCGTAATGACAGTGCCTTAGCAAGGATGTCCTCCTGATATGTTGAAAGGTGATGGCGCGATAAATTGATGACCTTGGGGCCAGAGACCGTGGATATTATCTTTTGCCCCTCTGGTTGAACCCCTTCTTGGGCTGCAGTTGCTGTTTCATTTTCTTCTCCTTCGGCGGCCTGTACCCCCACCTGCCATGATCTCGTAAGTGTCTTCCTTCCCCTTCTGATATGTCGCCGTCTATTTTTATTCCTGGTCTCTCCCCATCTCTGTAGTTGAAAAAAAGAAGAGGAGGATGATGAGGCAGATGTAGAGGGGAAGGTCGAGCGTGAGTTTTTATTAACACCATCCTCTATTTAACATCAGATGATTCGGAGTCCATAATAGAAATATATGTCTGTCTCCCCTTTGTCCATTTTTCACAGGGACCTTCCAAAAATAAATGCATTTGTTAGCATAATCAGTTGAGTCCCTCCTGAATTTGCTCTTTTTAATCTCCATTAAATTAGTCTCAAAGTTTTCGAGTTCTTGTGTGCAGGATATTTCAAATGGTTTCCAGTTATTCTTGACATCGTGAACCAATAATTACACTTTTAACTGGGCAATAGCACATTTTAGTTGCTCCAAAACTCCTTTGTCATGTTCAAGCCAATTAGTTCAAGAGAACAGTGGTTAAGGATACCCTCCCATCTAGATTTAAAGGTATCATTGATCTCCCAGGTGGGTAGAAACTTAATGCGTAGACCCCTCTGGATCATCTCTTCTGTAATACAATGTTCAAGGCTGCAGATGTTCCACTGCGTTTTGCTTTGTTTGAATAGTAGGTATTTAAATTGATCCAATTTGTCAGTGAATGTAGGTGTTAAGGTATTTTGTAAGGTCTCTAGATGGTCACGGGAAAATGTATTCCCCATGTTTGACGTACAAGAGAGAAAATGGAAAACAAAGTCAAGGGTATTAGTCAACTCTTCCACGATGAAGAGTGACAAAAAATTAAACAATAAATGTAAAACACTAATAATATACTAATATAATTATAAATTAGGTTTTTGAGATGGGCCAAGGAGTGTGAACTGTATAGGACTAGGAGCCAGGGGGAGATTAACTTGAGGGCTAGAGTCTGGAGGTTCAAGGAGAGATATTCAGAGAACCACAGAGGGGCCTTCCCAAGGCATGTGGGGGGCCCACGGAAGGGCGTTCACCAGGCACGCGGGGGGCCTTGGAGGGACTGCTGACGGCCCATGGAGGGGCGTCCTTAAGACAGCCTGCTGGGAGCCTTGGTGCCTCCACCAGCCCACGGAGAAGGAGAGGCCTGCGGAGGATGCAGGTAGTTTAGGGACACACACACACTTTGATCCTGTATAAGCAGATGCACAGCTAGGAAGATTCAAACACATTCTTTTCCTGCCTGTGCAGTTGTTTATATCAGCTAGTCCCCGCCCATGAGGAAGGCCCTGATTGGCTCTCTTGACCAGGCTAAACTTAAGATAGCGTGTCAGTGTTTTTTTTTTCTAGCAGGGGGCCCCGGCCCCCTGACTCACCGGGTCCAGGACAGCAGTCCTGGGTGTCCCCCCCTGTCGGTGGCCCTGGTCATGATGGCTGTCTTGAGTCGGTCCTTTTAGTCTCCTCCCACAAGACTTGGGCTTTCCAACATACACATTTTCCAATGGCATTGACATTTACTGGAGCAGTTGATATTTTTAGAATTTAGTCAGCTGGCAGTACAGGCTTAAGGAACTAAATTAGTCTAATTTAAAAGATTAAAGGAAGTGGGGGAGAATCCTCTTCTTTCATTGTGGGTTGCAATGTTTTTGACAACCACCATTCAAGAGGATCAGAGACACATTGAAAATATCAGACAAAGGCACCCAACAGAACAAATCATTTTCAGTGTTTACATCATGTAAATGAGAAATAGCAATTTATTAAAATGTGAGGAGCAAATTTCCTGATGACAGAAGACAGTTTTCACAACAATTGGTTGCCCATGGAGAATTATTATACAAATCATACTATTAGAATTAAGGAAAATATAATGGACATTAAGTCTGCTTTATAAGGACTTTATTATTATTGGTTATGGGTATCCAAAGGCGTTACCATAGTTGTGCCTCCAGAATGCTTCAAGGATAACATCATGTGTTAGGATGGCCATAGGATGATTGTGCCTTTTACTGTGCATATCAAATTAGGTCTGTCCAAGTGCAGACATGTCCATGGGCAGGATCTATGGAAGTATAGTACTGTAGTGTATTTTGTTAATTGTTCACCTCTACATTTTTGTTTTGTGCATAAAGATGGTTGGTGCCATTTAGGTAAAGTAGCTAGCAAAACACATTATTCTCATGTCCCATTATACTCTTTAGATATATCACTGAGCGGTGATTGATGCAGCTTAATTTTGTTTATGTCAATCTGAGTGGCAAGAAAAAAATAGATTTAAAAAATTTGACATAAAAAGATGTGCACAGTCTGCATGTAGGTGAAAGAATAGAGAGCTGAAGACAAATGTTTATTATACAATTAACAAAAAAGAAAAAAGAAAAGCGGCTAGCGAAAAAAGTATGTTCCATACACCATATACATCATTTTAAATATGTTTAGTATTGTGCAAATGTTTGCATATGACATTGTTGCAGTGTACATGCAACCACACACGCAGGTTCTCTTGATAAGGCTTCTTTATTGAGCCTTAAAAACATACAGCACACTGTGATGGTAACTTTGTGAGAGGCTATAATAATACACCAAAAATATAACTGGGTTGAACTGAACGAGGCTTAGATATGATAAAATATAATTTATTCCTTGAAAAAGGTGAACACACGAGATTATACAAATAACAGAAAAAATATAGACACTTACTTAAAGGTTAGGACAAGAAAGCCATCAGGATACAGGATGGGCCATTTCTTCCATAATTCAGGTTCACATGTGGACATCACGACAATACATGAAGACAATTGAGTAAATGGTGAATCTGACTTATATACCATTTCAGCTCTTACGCTTAACCCTAGGCGCTGAAAACCTCTTTGAAGTAGATTTTAAGTGTGAAGTATGACACTCACAAACCACTGAACTTCCTTTGTTCCTGGCCCTAGTACAAACAATCAGGGCCATTAACCTTTGATCAGAGGGCATACTTCCTAGACATTTGGTCTCTCTCCTGGCCATTTGCATTCCTTAGTAGGCAGGAATCTTCGCGGGCATTTGCCCCCGCTTTGAAATATAGTATGGTTCTGAATATACACACATATTAAAATACCTGGTTCTGTTAGGCACAGCGGGTCCAAACTTTCCAGACCTTAATGCCGGAAGTGGTACACTATAGGGTCCAAGTTTCAGCCTGTTGCGACCTTCGGAACCGGAGATATACAAATACCATATAAACCGTTTCATATTTTATTATAAAAATCTCCGCTAAAAAGAAATCTTAGCTTTTCACTAAATCCCCATTGAAAACAACAGGCTCCGCCGCCATGGGCTTCAATGGAGCAACTCCGCCGTTGCAGTCAATGGGGTTCCCTGCCATAGGCTTTCAATGTGGTAACCACCGCCATTGAAGCCTATGGGAAAAACCACAAATCTTTACATTCGTCCATACTCCGTCTGGTTGGTCGGAGAGGGCTGGGAAGGGTCATGCATTAAAGCCGGAACCTTGGCTACATTCCACCCAAATCCCATCCCTCTGGTCATTCCAGAACCGGAGATATGGACTTACATTTTTCATCATTTCACACTTAGTCATTTTTACGCCACGCGGCTCTTCCCCATTGGAATCAATGGGCGGCGCCGCCATAGACAACGCATGGCGCATGCCACCATTAGATCCAATGGGACCTCCGCTCAGCCATTGAAGTCAATGGCGTGACCCTCCTTCTCCGCTCGACCCCTTACGGGGGTTTCTCATTCCTGGACCTGGTGTGGATTGTGTGTGGGGGTTCCTAGGAGCTAGGGGCAAAAAGAACTTTATTCCCTGGGGCTCTAGAACCTAATATTCCCACGCCAATTGTTTTTGAACTTGACCGAAGTGATTAAACTCTTTTCAAAGACATTGTATCCGCTTTTGCGGTCTGCGGTTTGGATGGCTGCCACCTGTTCCTCGAGGCCGGCGTTGAGGAATCTCCATTGAAGTCAATGAGCCCATTGACTTACAATGGGAAACCGCCGCTCCTCCTCTTGGACGCCACCTGCTGGTCAACGCTGGAAAACTGGTCCAAAACCGCTACTTCTGCCATTAGAATGCATGGAGTCTCAATGGCGACCTATGGAAGGCTGCAAAATGGAGCCTGAAAAGGCGGGAAAAGGGAACAAAGGGCTATAATCACTAAATTAACATTAATCCCTTCCCTCCCGCATCAACCCTAGTGTATGTGTGAGTGCAAACACCAGGATGAGACATTACATTTATACAGGGGAATAAACAGTTGGATACTGAAGCAAGGTAAAAACCCATTACTGGACCTCAGTCCAGTTAACCCCTTGATTCCCAGGTGAGAGTAGGGGTTGGCCAAATGGGGTGTAACCCCTTTAATCCCGGGCCAAATCCCCTCTCTCGACACACACAAAACAAAATAGCTTCTCTTCAGCATACAAAAACAAAATAGCTTCTCTTCAGCAGACAAAAATAAAATAGCTTCTCTTCAGCATAAAAAACAAGGCGGCTTCTCTTCAGCATGCAGGACAAAGACAGTTCATCACACAAGTACTTTGAAAAACAGACCTTATAGCAGTAATCTCTTCAGTATTTCAGTCCTGTCTCCTGACCAGCTAGCCTGCATGTGTGTACAGCCTGGGAGTTTTAAAATACCTTGATTATGCAGCTGGGGTCAGACTAATTAAGCAGCCCTTCTCAACTGAAACTTAACCTAGTCATTGCTGCACTGCAAGCCTAAACATAGGTTTGCCAGGTATATGGCTGGTGACGTTCATTCACCCTGTCACAGACATAAAAATCATTTAAGTAAGAAAAGTGTAGTATATGTTTACAATGGATCATTTAAAATAAATATGCTACTGTATAGTAAATTTTTTTGCATAGGGCATAGAAATTGGGAAACGGCCGTACTGATCCCTCCCAGAGAGCAGGAATCTATTTAGATGTTTGTCACCAAGAAGGATAGGCTGAGGAATTTAAATCAATAGACTACACAATTTGGTACAAGACCCATAAATCAGTGTAAACAGACACCATAATACTCAGCTCAAGATTTTACGGTGCATGCGCTGAACATGTTTCTTTAGCTACATTTATTAAAAAGGCGGTAACGGATAAAAGCTCTTTGCAAACAAGAGAGAAAATATAGTATTAAAAAGGCGCCGGCAGATAAAGGATATATTCACCTTTCTTGCTTTATTCATTGTAACACCGCCAGAAGAAGAGATCAGTGTATCTCAAAAGCTCGCACAAATAAAAGCATTTCGTTAGCCACAGAAAGGTGTCGCATATATGTATATATATGTATATATAAATACACACAAGAGGGAACATCGCAAATACTATATACTGTATATACAAAGGCTAACCCAGAACCCAAAAATGAATATAATCCTTATGTCTTAGTTATCACAACCAAAACGAGGAATAATACTATTAAGAGGGGAAAAAACTGGGGGTGCTGAAGGATAAAAATAATATATAAACACACAAAAAGACTGACAAGATCCCTCTAAATAGCACTCACAATATACCTGATATAAAAAATTAAAATAAGAGACAGAAACCTGGAACCAGAGTCAGCAAACTGGGGGTGCTGAAGGATAAAAATAATATATAAACACACAAAAAGACTGACAAGATCCCTCTAAATAGCACTCACAATATACCTGATATAAAAAATGAAAATAAGAGACAGAAACCTGGAACCAGAGTCAGCATAGAAAATATGGCAAAGATTTTAATTAGAAGCAGTAGAACACACTAACATTTAGAAACATACAAATACTAAAAAGCCATGCAACAATAAAAAGCAAGAAAAGATATCAATATAAATGTACATAAAAAACAAGCTATAGGAAAAACTAAACTAATAAGCCAAAAGTATCTCAACTAATATCCAACGAATAAATGGAGCGATACAAAACAGCTGAAAAGTAGAAGGACCCCTGAATACTCCTAACTACCAGATAATATGAGAAAAAGAAAAAATCTAAACTCAAGAACAATATTAAATTTAAAAAAAACTGGCAGAAACAGAGAAAAAATTATAAGTTGAAATAACCTTATGTAGACTGAAAATACAGCTCACTAAAAGAGTATGCAACCAAGGGGGAGACACAGGGGAGAAAAAAGATGAACAAAATTCTCATACCCTGAACAAACATAGCATGTAAAAAATGAATGACATGACCAAGGTGCCAGTGAGCATCCACAGATAAGGCACTAAGGGATACAGAGAGGTGGAATACTGCTCCTGTCAATAAATACTGATGCCAGCAAGTGCCAAAACTTGAGTGGATAAACCAGTCCCATAAATAGGAAACCCCTAGTGAAAGGCAAAGAGATACTCAGCTCCTGATGGAAACAATCAGTCCGTAGGAAATTCTGATAGAATAAGGTTCCTTCACATGTCAGGATCGCTGGTAAAGTTCACGAGGGGTGCACCATAAAATACTAATCTTGCAAAGTAATTACTGTAAATAGTGGCTGCCATTAGAAACACTCAAATATATATATAGTGATAAAGGGATTTACATGAGCATAAAGATGTCAAAGCCGTTTTTCCTGGTTACATCAGTGGAAGCATTAATCTACGTAGCCCTGATTAATTGACTGCATCTGAGGTAGAATCAGGCTCTGGTTAATAGACCTGCTTTCTCACTAAGCAGAAGGAGACCAGGGAAACAAGACTGCAGGTAGGGAGTAAGCTGTTGCCAATAGGGAGACGAAGCCTGCACACAGGACTCCAGTAAACTGGGACGTTTGAAAGCAGGACACTTTATGTTATGTGAACCCATCTCCAAGGTAGAGGAACTGAGGTGTTAGTTCAGCTAAATACTGGGCTGGTGACCTAGTAAACGAAAGAAACAACAAGAGAGCAAGAGCCCCAAGGAGAGCACTCACACACTAAATATATATAAACAGGTGTAACCAGATACCATGTGTTGATAGGGAGGAGTGAGTGAACAATAAAAATTTATTTATCTTTATTTGAGTCGTGACTCAGAACAATAAAATAATGGGGGGACGCTGTGGGTCAAGTGTAATACTATTATGAGCCAGTATACAGCGAATTAAAATTGGACGAATGGACCAGGGTAGCAGTCCATGTGCTATCTAAACTCCTATAATAACCACTGCTGATGTGAACAGCTGCCCAAATCAGTGTAAACCCCACCACAGTATATGGTAGGGGATAAACTGATATCCTAAGCTAAGGATATGGCCAGATACATGCAGAGGTAGATAGTCACAGTGGACACCTATAAGCCTAATAGCAAAT
Organism: Ascaphus truei; assembly: GCA_036426205.1. Lineage (NCBI taxonomy): Eukaryota > Metazoa > Chordata > Amphibia > Anura > Ascaphidae > Ascaphus > Ascaphus truei. Next base: position 40,612 of record WSYH01004753.1, read on the forward strand.
AATCAGTGCGTATCAGTAGTTATCTAAACAGTGCACAAGTAGTGCCTGTTAACATGTTAGATTCCCAATCATGGGATAACGTGTGTAGATGGTGATATAGAGTCTAGACTCTTAGGTCCTAAATATACCACCACAGTATGTAAGGAGTGGTGTGATGGTAGTCTAACAGGCTCTAACAGATTTGCTGGACAGCCGAGGGAAACTTAGAATGTCTATCATTTGGGAGGTGATTCACATTGGAAGCTCTAAATAGTTGTGTTGACCTACAAATCCACAGCAGAGTGTCCAGTGAAAGATTTGTTGTGCTACATGGTGCCGTTTCTGAGATTTCGATGCTTTTGACATACAAACAAACAGACGGAATCCAACTTAAAATTATAGTATTGATATATATACATATACATATATATACTTGGGAATTAGAAGCAGAGATCTAAAGATATGTCTGCTTCACAAGAGAACAAGTTGATTGTGAGATTGGGCTCAATGATGCCTATGGGCTTTAATGATTATTTGGGTCTTTCCGTGTTCTTATCATATGCTATCTTGAAACTCTAATGCCTGTCTATGGGGGTCATGCACTAAGCAGTGATAAGTGGGTTTTCTGGGTGCTATGCACAAAGCAGTGGTAAGTGCTTTTAAGTGAGATACATGCCTTTATAGCGTGATACTGCCTGCTGTGAGATTCACACAGCAGTGATAACACTGCAGTATCGTGCTATAATGGCATTTTTTCCCACTTAAAAGCACTTATCACTGCTTTGTGAATCTCATAGCAGACAGTATCACGCTATAAAGGCATTTATCTCACTTAAAAGACTTATCACTGTTTTGTGAATCTCACAGCAGGCAATATCACGCTATAATGGCTTTTTATCTCACTTAAAAGCACTTATCACTGCTTAGTGCATGACCCCTATATCTTGTTTTTACTTGTGTTAAGAATTAAATCTACATTATTCGCTTGGCGCCAACTTTGGGATATGCAGGGGCGTACCATCAGCTCTGAGTGCAGCGCACTGTCATTGGTACACATCACAAAGAGGGCAGTACTTAAACAAGGCATCCTTTTCATTGGAACTCAGCCCTGGGAAGAAGCGTTGGCGAAATGTACGTATGAATACATCCAGGACTTTTTCTGATAAGTAGAGCTTTGATGGCAGCCATTTTGTGGCCATGGTTTGAAGTCATGAGAGAGTATAACGCAGAAGAGCTAGCGAGCAAAACCCAAAACAGCAGAGGGCAAGGGGAAAGCCTTTGATCCACACCGTGAGGTGTAAAGAGAGCTGGAACCACCATTTGCGGAGTGCCTGCAGCCGGAGAAACCACAGCTGAAGGACACATGGTGTGCAGCAATCATATCCGGTATACACAGAGACCAATCACTTACCGGGACCAGCTTGGGCAGAGAGAGAGGCACACATCTATTAAAGAAGCTCCGTTTGGATCTGTGCTGCAGTGTTGGGGTTTGAGTATATCTCATACATGCTGATGTTATAGCCTTGTTTGTGAGTGCACATTTTATATTCGTTCCAGTCCTATAAAATTGTTATACTGTATACTTTAATACACTAGGAGTGCGCCTGTTTTTTCTTTGTCTTTTTGCATATATAAAGTTATATACACTCACACACACATATACAATATATATAGCAAATAAAAATATTACTTGTAAGCACAGTCACATGTCTTAGACAGGTCTGCAACTCTGCTTTTCACCATTCTCACCTAGCATACAGTGCTTCCTCTGCAGCTAGAGATTCTTGGAAATTACATGCAAATGAGCACACAGTGCCACCTTTTGCCTTAAATACATTATTACATGGAACCCTTACGCTAATGCTCACTGTGGTTTTTTTTTCAACTTAAATTGTTATTTATTTTTTCACATGGCAATTAAGGCTCGCTGTTTTAAACACAGCCTGGGATCAGATGCAAAGCCAGTTTAACCCACACACAGACAGCTATTTTGACATTTTAGGTCTCATCAGGAGGATGGTTGTACTGGCTTTGCAATTTAAGTCTTGGGTAGGTTTTCACCACACATTATTTAGGTTATGGTGGGTGAAAAGGTGACTGAAAACCCTCTACCGTAAAGCATATAACAAATAAAAATATTACTTATACGCATATTCACATGTCTTAGACAGGTCTGCAGCCCTGCTTTTAACCATTATCACCTAGTGTAACAGGGGACTTACCCTGTTCAGTAAACTTGCCTCTAATCCAGCAGTGTACTGTTTAATTGACCAGCACCTGGCTGATTAGAGGTGTTAGAAAAAGCCTGCCTCTGAGACAGGAAGAGAGACTCCTTAGCTCACATGTGAGCTGAACTAGGAAACAGAGCAGAGGTTCCTGAGTCTCCCAGGTGAGACTGATCGAGAGAACACAGATGTCTGGAGCTGACAAATAAGACTTCTAAACCTGGATTATCCGGAGAAAAGGCAGCAACCCAGCAAACAGTTAAGACTTTCTTTTCCAATGACTGTTGTCTATATATATATATAGCTATATGACTTGGGCTGATGAATAGCTTGGGTAGCCACCCAGTTAAAAAGGGCTGGAATATAAGGATACATATATGCCAAAGTGGAGCAGGTTTTGTTTGGCTCACTATTTCTCTTATGTTGCTTTTTGCTGTGTTTAAAGTGACAGGCACAATAAAAGTCTTATTTAATTTCACCTTAACAAGTCTCCCTTGCATACCCCTGCGCACGTCCTCCTACACCTAGCATACAGTGTTTTCACTGTAGCAAGGGATTCTGGGAAATTACTTGCAAATGAGGACACAGTGCCACCTTTTGCCTTGAATCCCTAATTACAGATGCAGCGGACGTTATCCGATCATTTCCCAAATTGTTTTTTGAGATCTCCCTGAAATTCTTTCAAAATTTGCCACACAGACTAATGGCCCATCGGATTAACACAGCAGGGGTCCCTGCTGTGTGAATCCTACCGGGGTCTGCCAGTCTGTAAGATTCGCGCAGTAAAAGATAGGCTGAATCGTTCACTCTAACTATGTGCCACTAACAGGCAAATGCAGGGTTTTTATTTAATTTTAAACATTACAGTAATGTACTGTTGCAGAGTTTGTCCGGAGGTGAACCGCATTGATTTAAGGTCTGGGGGACCCTCTACTTCTTGAGATACAGGCCCCATGACGGGTGCCGGTATCCCCATGTTAAAATCCTGTGGGTCACGTGACTGTGGGATCTAAACAATGCAGAGGGATACCGGCACCCCATAACGGGGCCTGTATCTTAGGAAGCAGGGGGTCCCTGAGGCTGAAATAAACTTTGTTCAGCTCAGAAGACCCCCTGCTCCCGCACACTGATATCAAACATCCCCCCCCACCCCCCCCCAAAGAAAATTTCATTACCTTAGCGGATAGCTGCTAAGTTAATGAAGCTGGTTACCTTTTTTTTTTATATAGTGCGCGTGAGCAGTTTTGTAAAAGACGTAGCACAAAAATGTAAACTTTAAAGAAAAGAGGGTTACTTTCCTGTTTGTAGCTACAGTATAATAAATACCCTTCTATATCTCCTGCCAGAATATTGAATTTACTTCTTTTTTTTTTTTTAAACAATGTTGTGCTGGCATTTCTAATTGGATGTGTAAAGAGGGACGTGCTCAGAGAATGAAAACATAAAATTAAAGGGAACATAAAAAATCCTTAGTGTAATATGTTTTTATGTAATGAATAAAACAGCTGTAATAGCATGTACAATGGGAATATAATAGTATGGCTAATTGTAATATTACAGATAAACATCAGATCAGTGCAGCAGGTAGGCTCCCAGCAACTGCACCAGTGTACCATCTTTTGCCTGCCTCACTTTGGCTGTGCCTCCTCAACACACGGCGGTCTGCTTTCTGGATCTGAAGAAACCTCCAGTTTGGCAAACACTGCTAGTCCGATCACTGGCTATCTCACAATGTGTTCTACAATGTGGGCCATCCTCAGAGGATGATGTCCCTTTTAGAGATACGTGAAATTGTCAAAGTTCACTTTAACTACAGTTTACTGAAACGGTTTTTAAAAAATGCAAAAATTCAAATAAAACTTTTTCCCTTAAGCTCAAGCTCATGCACAAAAAGGAGCACACAAGAGATACATAAGAAATATGCTAATTTGGATATACAAAGTATATTCAAATAATTTAAATCAACATATTTCCACATATTTCAAATGTGTTCTTTTTTATGCACAGGTACCTCCATGTATTGTAAATAAGTACGATTGGAAATTTCTTCTCTCCCCCCCCCCCCCATTTTTGTGTGTGTGTGTGTGTGTTTGTATATAATTAAAGTGGACATAATAGATTGGATCAATATGTATACAGTATAGCAACAATTATCACATTAAATAATGCATTAATAATGTTATACTATAGCATGAGATAGTGTCCTCCACAGATATTTGATCTTAAATTGCTGGTAGTACCACAAGAAAACAAAAATTATGATAATTGTGTCTTCTCAGAGAACCAAAATAGTTTTTTTGACTTGGTGAAAGAATTTAAATTCCAAAAAAGGGGGTAGTTAATCCAGGGTGGGTGGTTAGGCCTACCGGGAAGGTTGTGGGAGGGGTTAACCCCTTTATTACCTTAGCGGTAGTAACCACTATGGTAAAGAATGGGTTAACCCCTCCCACTACCCATCTGAGAGGCCTAACCACCAACCCCGGGGCAACTAACCCCTTCACTACCCTCTATCCCCAATAAACATTAAAATAGAACAACCAATATTAGCCTTCAAGTGAGGAAAAATAACCCCAATGCAATGAATGGGCACCCTACTACCCACCCCCTCTACCCCCAACAACCTCCCCCCTCCTCCTCCCTCCTCCTCCTGTTGTTTCCCCCTTCTTGGACTTTATATGGTATGGGGATCACTTAGCTATACCGCCGTGAGTGCGGGCGGCTTGGAGGACTTCCATTGTCGGCGCTTCTGTCGGTGACGTCATCCTAGTGCGACAAGACCAGCGGGTCTGAGCTCGGAGCGGAGGTGAGCGTGGCGGCAGAGCCGTGATTCTGGGAGCACACCACAGAGTCTCTTCTATCAGCCTGACACAGAGGGAGTCACTCGGTGTTTACCTTGCTGATATATCCTCTGCCCTGTCGTGAGTAGGAGTCCAATTTTATACCCACTGGATGAAAGCTCCATAGCCTGTGTTCTTTGTCAATCAGACAATTGTTTGTCTTTTATTTATATATATATATATATATATATATATATATATATATTTTTTATTATTAAATTGTACCAACATTTTGAGCTATTCTTTGTTTACTGTTTTATGGTTAGTTTTTTGTCCTCTTATATTTTTTATTTTTTATTTATTTATGCTTTTGTTATGTTATTTCATTCATTTAGCAGTTCTGCACTGAGATTGCATTTTGTGCTTGTTTCCACATGTTGTGAGACATCATTCAAGATCCTTCTGGACCCAAATTGAATATTCAGGACTGGACTATTTGGTCAGAGTTCATTTTTTGGTATTTCACGGATCTTATATTTTTCAGGCGCTGGACAATTTGTGTTGTTTTTGTATATGTTGTAGATCTGTATCAGTCTTTATTTCCAGGCAGCCTATCTTTGTATATTGAAGGTGTTTTTCGTAATCACTTTAGTGTTATATTCCACTTATTAATTTATTAGCATTAGCGCTATATACACGTATTTTTGTATTTTTTCATATGTTTAATCTGTGTTATATAGGATGAAAACATTTTGATAGGTCAGATTAAACAATCTTTTTAAAAGGTCAGTAAAAAGAATAAGGGAATAATAAATGTATATTTAAGTTATTTATGTTATTTGATTCTATAGTAATTACTACTCAATACGCAAAAGATCTCTTCCTATATATATTCTTATGATATAGGGAAGCATTATATCACCTATTCTGTTACCTACATATTCCTTCTGGGTTTCACAAAATACATAATGCTTTTGAATCCGTTATTTTTTATCTCAACAAGTCAAACACAATTACTATCATTTAGATTTATTGTAGGTTAGTTAATTTGTATGCCATCTACTATCCTCCTTAAAGCTCAAAGTTATAACAATTGTTTTTAGATTTCTTTAATGTGTTGCTACTAATACAGTCTAGATTCACTTTAAAGCCATGATATATGCAAGGATCCTAATGTCATAATATGTAAATGAAATGTGATGTAATTTGTCTTTTTTGAACGAGCGAGGTTCTTAATGGTAACATTGTTTGGAGACAAGGAGCATATATAGATGCAGATTTTTTTTTGTATTTTATGTATCACTACTTGCAATCTTTTAAGGGGCCCCGAACCCCAAAATTGTGTGCTAGTTGTGCTGTTAAATGTCAAAACATTTAACATCAAAACACCAAGATAAGGAAAACTCTGTAGTTGGCGATCATTTTTTTTTGTGTGCGAAGAATGATTAAATCTTTTGTTGCTACTGTAGTTGTTTGTGCTTTTGAGATCCTGGCATACACACAGCCAGCACCTACATGTATCATTGACTTGTATTCTAAGTTGGAAAAGTGGGTCCATATGCTCTGAAGAAAATGTTTTCTGTGTTATCCATTATCACAAAATATACAACTCTATAAGAATTGTCTATGTTGTCCCCATTTCCCCCCTTTATTCTCTGATTGTTTCCTCTACATATCATCATTAAGGACTGAGACTTGAGTAGAAGTCTTCATTATGGACAGCAGCACAGACATCATCATTAATTCTGATTTATAAGTGGGGCTGAGGATCAGTTTCCAGTGCTATTTTAAATCTATCACTATATAATAGCATTCCTTTTCCTATATATATTTCTCGGCAGTTTATAGTTATTTATCAACTGTCATTACATACTAGTTTTATATTACCACGTATCAAAATGGTATTGTATTATGTTATGGTATTCTAATTTACCATTTTTATTGTTTCCATTCCCAATGATCACATTTTATAAATTATTTATTATTGTTAATGATTTATAGATGAGTGCTCTTTGCATCTCTTTCATATTTCATTACTTTTGATGCAACTGAATTTAAGTACATTTTGCCTTTGCAGTTATAAACACTTTGACTATTGTGCTACACTTTCTATTTAGTTTGTAAAAAAAGATAATTACCAACTGAAACCACCAAGACCAAATTTTTTTAAATTAAAATATCCTAAAAATACTGCATTTACTGATTCAATTAAAAACAGTTAATGTTTTCTATTTCTATAGACACAAAAACAATAGTTCTACAGTACACCCTTGCTTCACTCATGTAAACCATGTCTGTTCTACTGTAGTTATTTTTGTTATTCGGCATAGACATTTTATTATTGCACATTGAAAATGTATGTTTATGTACAGTAGTCATGGTATTCTGAGGAATCTGACAAAGTCACATTGTGCATATGATCCCTAGATGCTCCAGAAGTGAACAATCTAAATACTTTATGTGTGAACAGAATTAGGATTTATTTGTGCCTTAACAAGTATAAATGTAGTTTACTACAGTACCATATGTGTAGAATAATGAATCAGTGTATGTCTGTGTGTATAACTGAGCATACTGTATGTAATGTGAGGGCAGACTGGATGTCTACAGGACTTGCTGGGAAAAGCGGAATGCCCAGATAATATGTGGGGGCAGACAGGGTTGTGAGGGATACAAGATGGCATACTCATGGATTAATACTGCGTTCTCTAAGTATATCTATTGCAAATAATACTGGCCCATGCCTAGGTAAGGACATGAGGTAACAATTAGATGTGCAATAATAAAATAAATAAGAGAAATACATGAGGGAAGAATAGAGAGAGAGAATGATATGAACCATGTAAGAAGACATGCTGTGGGAGGAGAGAGGAAGACATGGTGAGGGGAGGGTAGAGGAAGACATGTTGAGGGGAGAAAAGAGGAAGACATGCTGAAGGGAGGAGAGAGGAAGACATGCTGAGGATAGAGGGAAACAAATCTTTTGTTGGCTGTGAGGGAGTGAAGAGGATAACTCCCTTTGCAAGCATCAGGAGACTGCATGGGGTCGGGTTTACTGCATGTGACATGCAAAACGCCTGATTAAGCAGGGATTTATAAGGCAGAAAGTTGCCTGCACAAGAGAGAGACTGTTCTTCCCCAGAGAGAGGGGAAGTGAACCCAACCAGGAAGGAGCCTGGTTGTGCTGGATCCTAGGACTATAGGAAGCAGGACTGCAGAGTCCAGCTGGGAATCCCACCCAGGATAAAGATTACTATGGACTGGACACAGCCTGCTCTCCAGAACTGGCATTCCTAGTTGCTGTAGGAGCTACAAGGAGACCTTGGGATAGGAATCCCCTGCAATAACAGAAAAGAGCTCAATAAGATTCTGCAATGTTTAAAGACTGTTTGTTTGAATAGGATAGTATATGTTTTGGGCTGATAACAAACATCACTGGTGACCCCATTAGAAAGGGCTACAATAAAGTTTAGTTAGTTTCCCTATAGGGAATAGGTGTTTGTTTTATGATTTCGTTTTCTTAAAGGGACTATGTACCTATTGTTAGTTGTCTTGTGGATTATAAACCACTGCAATTAAGCTTTATCTGCTGTCTTGGCGTCTTACTGACATCGTCTACAGGCCACTCCATCACAGTGGCCCAACATTAAAATTGTCAGCCTGTCAATGCTGGAGCCTTAGAAAAGCATCTTGAGTTGAGATCAAGCTGTATCTTGGCCTACCAGATGATTTGGGATTAATATGCACCATTTTTACAAAGACACCAGCTGTTAGTATTTTGTTGCAAGCTACTGTACAGTATATAGATTGAGGACTATTTTATTTGCCCTCTGTATTGATAAAAATTAATTTTAATATTTAAATCCATATAGTTCTACATAGTATTATAAAACAATTTGCAATTCTGATCAAAATACCATGAAGAAAATAAGAAATAAGAAGCATGAGGAAAACATAAGTATGGTCCATGTTATATTTGTCTGAGGCTGATATTAGCCAATGGAACTCCTCTAGAAAGAAAAAAAACTGCACAATATAACAAATATTATCTGATGCCCCTTATTGAAACTATCCATGAGCAGTACCTGCAGACAATTTTAGTCCTCCGTGTTTCTGTCAATTACTTTGAGTACTCAAATTGCTAAAAAAAAAATAGTATCAATATGGTGCAAAACAATGTGCAAACTTGACTGCTTTATATTGCCATTGAGACCATACTGTCTTCAACTAACTTTAAGACCCCACCTTAGTTTAATGTGATTACCATATAAATCTCAAAGCAAAGTTACAGTGAAGTCTTCCTTGCAGCATTTATGTACAGTAGTGCATGGGTGCTCAAATGCAGTCCTCAAACGCTACTAGCAGGCTATGTTTTCAAGGTAATACATATCTAAACAAGTTGTATTAGTGATAAATAGGGCTGGCTATTTAGTTGACTGTGTTAATTAGAGAAATCTTACAAACGCTGCCTATTGGTAGCTCTGGAAGTAACTCTGCTGCATGGGTTTATAACAAGAGACCTTTGCAAAGCGTTGATACATTTAGTAGCAGATAATTGGAAATATCACAGTTGTTGGGAATGGAAAGCTCCCATC
>WSYH01004754.1:0-50142 GCA_036426205.1 Ascaphus truei
CCGGAAAAAAAACTGTGGATTGGAAAATGTTAGCCGTTATAGTACAATACCACTGCAAGTTTAACTGAATGCCTAATAAAATTGTTTGGAAAAAAAAAAAAATGGCGGCTGCTATGCAAGATAGTGCACTGCATGGTCTGTGGAACCTAAAATGGCAGCTCCCGCCAAGTCTGGGTGGCGCACGTGCTGCTTGCAAATAGGCTGCTCGAAAGCTGTTTGCAGAGATCTGCCCGGGTGTGGCACAAAAGCAAGAGCCCCATCCCTGTGAGGTGGGTGGTGCGAAAGCCGGAGCCGCGACCACCTACCCTGTGACTAGTTCAGAGCGGAGCCAAAGTCATGCGAAAATTGGACTCAGTATTAATATATGCACCTGGATTGAAAACTGGTTAAAGGACAGACACAGAGGGTTGTCATAAATGGAACATTTTCAGGTTGGGCTAAATTCGTGAGTGGAGTACCTCAGGGATCGGTACTGGGACCCCTGCTTTTTAACTTGTTTATTAATGACCTTGAGTTTGGCATCAACAACAAAGTCTCCATCTTTGCTGATGATACTAAATTGTGTAAGGTAATAAAATCAAAGCAGGATGTAATTTCTCTTCAGAAGGACTTGGAGAGACTGGAAACGTGGGCAGGTAAATGGCAGATGAGGTTTAATACAGATAAATGTAAGGTTATGTATTTGGGATGCAAGAATAAAAAAGCGAATTACAAATTAAATGGGGATAAATTGGGGGAATGCTTGATGGAGAAGGATTTAGGAGTGCTTGTAGACAGCAGGCTTAGCAATAGTGCCCAAAGTCATGCAATAGCTGCAAAGGCAAACAAGATCTTATCTTGCATCAAACGGGCAATGGCTGGAAGGGAAGTAAAGAATTATGCCCCTTTGCAAAGCATTAGTAAGACCACACCTTGAAAATGGAGTACAATTTTGGGCACTAATCCAAAGAAAATACATTATGGAACTAGAGAGAGTGCAGAGAAGAGCCACCAAATTAATAAAGGGGATGGACAATCTAACTTATGAGGAGAGACTAACTAAATTAGATTTATTTACATTAGAAAAGAGGCATCTAAGAGGGGATATGATAACTATATACAAATATATTCGGGGACATTACAAGGAGCTTTCAAAAGAACTATTCATCCCACGGACAGTACAAAGGACTCGGGGGCATCCCTTAAGGTTGGAGGAAAGGAGATTTCACCAGCAACAAATGAAAGGGTTCTTTACAGTAATGGCAGTTAAAATGTGGAATTCATTACCATGGAGACTGTGATGGCAGATACAATAGATTTGTTCAAAAACAGGTTGGACATCTTTTTAAATAGGAAAGTTATACAGGGATATGCCAAATAAGTATACATGGGAAGGATGTTGATCCAGGGATTAATCCGATTGCCAATTCTTGGAGTCAGGAAGGAATTTATTTTTCCCCTTATGAGATATCATTAGATGGTATGACTCTGGGGTTTTTTGTTTGCTTTCCTCTGGATCAATAAGTAAGTATAGATATAGGATAAGGTATCTGTTGTCTAAATTTAGCATACTGCACCGATACAGTTTATTCTAACATTTGCCCATTATGAACGGGGCTTTTTTCAGCTGGAGCCCGGCTGGCGCCAAAACGGAGCCGCGAGCGAGCCGCATCTTTCCCCTTCCCACGTGTTTAATTAAAATGCTTCCCCTTCCCCGAACGCCTGGCTGCTCCCCCAGCTTTGCGCAGCTTTGTGCAGCTTTGCGCAGCTTTGCGCAGCTTCCCCCTTACCCCTGCTGCCTCTGCAGGCTTCGGGGATGCCGGGGAACCCTGGACCGTGTGACTGGCGCCAGAGTGACGCGCCACACGCGCCAGGGAAATCCCCAAACAAGACGCCAGCTAGTCGCGACTTTCCCCACACCGCGGTTACGGCCGTGTTAGAATAAACAGTGTCGCCACTGTAAGTTGAACTTGATGGACGTGCGTCTTTTTTCAACCTCATCTACTTTGTAACTACACTGGCGACACACTTTATTCGAGCTCGGCTAGTCCCACGAATTCGGGTATACCCGGGTGTATTGAGGTTTGTGACTGTTTTCTGCCCGAGTGCATTGAGGTATTTTCCAGGCAGGGATTGAAGCATTTTATTCCCGCTGGCTGCAATACTGCACAGTATATATATATATACTGCATTACAATTCATGAATTTATGCCATCTGTTAGACACGCGAAGCATTGCAGCCTATTAAATCCTAATCATTATCATTTAACAGATCAGCCGCCCGTCAGCCAGGCATGAACCCAGGCTGGGAAGGCAAACACAACGGGGCTTGTCAGAGGTGAGGAGCGGCGCATTCCAGGTATCTGCCAGGTACATACCGGGTATTTGCTCGAATAAAGTGTGTCGGTGCAGTATATGCCTTGGTACCGTGCGCCCCTCCTCTAATCTCCACCAGAGGGAAGGGGCACAGTGAGCACCAATCTCAGAGCTCTACACAAACTAAGGGAGGAGCCGGATGCAAGCTGTCGCACCCTCAGTTCCTCAGAGTTGGCGACCAGGAAAGTGTTCTTTGTCAAGCGCTTATACTTCTAGTCGTCCACATCAAGAGAATTATGGCTGACTGTCGTCTGACTACAAATCATCTCCCAGGAGGCTTCCTGGTAGTAGAAGTAGCAGGTCAAGAGTTCCTACAGTGTCTGTGTCTGCAATGCAGGATACCCGGGGGTGAACCCAGTACCACTGCCCGCTGCATGCAGTGTGGTACATTTTACCTTTGGCCGGTAGATACGCTTATTGTCGTCGGTGCCCAGCCGGAGGGCTCGTACATGACTCTGACCGAAGTGGACAGCCTCGACGATGTGACCGCACAGGGTCAGTGTGCTATAAAGGACGTTCCAAGGGGTCCGTGCACCCCGGTTCCAGACCTGGTTCCAGAGCCGGGACCCCAGATGTTGGAACCCAAGAAGGGTAAGGTGACTGCCAAGGGAGAGTTGGGTGTGCTTCCACTGGTGGTGCAGGAGCGGAACCGCTTCATGCCAATTGATGCCAGTGACTGCGAGGTGCCCTGACACCATTCCCCTGTGGAGGTTTTCCTGCCCCATTCATCGGATAATGAACATGACAGCCTCGCATCAGTGGTGACGTTCCAACCGGCGGACCACTCCAGCGGTGCTGTAAAAAGAAATTCACCTACCCATGATGTGGAGCGGGTGAGCCCAGACGTCCCAAGACAGCAAGCGCGGGTGCGGCCTGTACTGCGGAGAAGACCCACCACTGTGGAGGCTCCCAGTGCCATCGAGGAGGAACCTGTGGCTGCTCCAGAGGACCAGATGACCATCACGAGCTCGCGGAGCGGTGAGGAACGAACCCCTTACTCCCGTCAGGCCACGACAGAGGAATCCTGAGACGAGGCCCATCCCGGCACTTACTTCCTTGTGAAGGACCACACCGAGTATCCAGTGCCAAGCCCAGCAGACGACGTACTTCCGGTGCGGAACCTGGACCTGAAACAGGACTCCGCGACTGACTGTAGATTACATCACTTCCGTGTCGACCACCGGAGCAGATCGGGACTATGCTGCAACCGCTCCGGTAAGTACTGCCCCCTCTAGGAAGGACATGGAACTTTATATGCAGGCGGTTGTGGGCCGAGAGAAAAGGAGGTCTGTAGACCCTGACCTTAAATAGACTCCAACAGGTCGAGGCATAGCCCGACCCAAGGACTTTGCCAAAGACTATGCCGTTTCATATGCCCCGAGCTTAGGGCCTTCACCCTCAGGATGTCCCTGGACCTTCACTCCCAGCCAAGGGCACCAGAAGCAGTCCCATCTCTTCCCTTACTCCCTGGTGGAGTAAAGGAAATAGTCTCCCTCCGCTCCTCTAAGGGAGGGCCACAGATTGCCAGTCCGCTGCACAATTGTTATGGGTAGACCAGCCTCTCTCAAGGTAGAGGCAACTTACTAAATCAAGAAAGTGCAGCTCATTAAGTACAGGCAAAGCAAGAACAACCCCTGTGCCCCTGATTGGACACAAGACCTGGTTGCACCGCCTTCTCTGTGACTCACTGAGGCTGCATTGAAGTGGGGAAAACCCATGATTACTCCTGGCAAGTCTGCTTTTACTAGGGCTTTCTGCCAGGAGGAGGGCAGACTTGTAGCCCAAAACCAGCCAGGGTTACACTACACTTCCTGTTTTGGAACTAACAAACCAGCAAGGATAAGGGTTAACACTCACCCTGTCCCCATAGCAACTGGACATGTATAAATATCTCCTCCGCTGACTGGGCGGTCCCCCCTCTGAGAAAACGTGTGATGCGAAACGTACGAAACAGTGGTGCGCGCTGACGTCACGACGCTTGTGTCCTGGGGGAGGCGGCAATTTGAATACACTGCTGCTAGAAACTGTTACTGTACATAGTTACTACAAACTTGCTATAGAATTAAACTACAAAGAGAGTACAAACGGAGGCTATAACTTGATACGGCCAGAGTGCCGTGCCTCCAGGCTACATACACGCTAATTGTGCCTACTCTGATGATGCTGGCATTTTGTAATTTGTACATAGTAACCTAAAATTATGGAGATTTGCAGTGCCTAAATAGGGTTTCCAAAACTCTTTCCACCCCAGGTACTTCATTTGTTGGCTTAATGCAGGCAGCAGTGAGGGACAAAAGCAGAGCATGATTAATAGTTCTAGGTGTTTAAATCTGGGGTGCTAAGTAATACCAGTATATACATGCTCCTTATTACACAAATCTCAAGGTGGAATTATTAGACCACTGCTATTACATTAGGTGTGACTAATTAACTTATTCATCCACCTACCCTCACTATGTACTAAGGTTTAACCCTGTGTAACCAAACCAACTTTAGTATCGTGACCATACATAGGTTTTTATTTTCTATGTGTGCACTTTCACTAGATTGTAATGCAGTAAATGTTTGAGTGATTGCTTCCTCTATATGGCCTCACATTTGGCCAGTATAGGGAATCATTTTTGTGCTCCAAATTCAGAAAGTGAATTTGGAGTTCATGTTAATAATTAATAGTGATACTGATTTACTCTACCAGATACTATATGTATATTTAAACCTCTAGGTGGATTCACTTTAAAATGATTATTGCAGTCATCTCTAAGTAAATTGTGTTGACTGTGAGAATTGTGAGAGATTAATATTTCCTACAGTGGTGTTTCTAGGGTTTTCACTTGGGGGGAGATATAAAACATACTTTCATGTATAAACATGCAAGTATTATTTTTTGGTCCAAAATGTTATCGTGTTGATATATTTGGGATATGATGTTCTCTTGTCTACATATACTGTACAATCAAATTTGATTTTTGGAATGTTTTTAAAAAAAATATATTTTTTAATATTAGTGTAATTGCTTGTTCTCTTACAGTTTGTATTTTATTGTCGGGGAAATTTTTCTTTTTCAGTGTGCATATTTGAATTTAGTTTGGATGGGTTGGTTGTATCTTTCTATACAGTACGTGCACAATCTCATTATTGTGTGCATGCTGCAAACTCTATCCTACCGGTAGTAAATTGTCTTGATAAAGAAAAGAGATAGAGGAACTGTCCTGCCAATTCTCCCTGTTAACAGTCCTGACAGCTGATGCAAATTTTCACACTGATTTCTAATATCTCAAGGTTTAGCAGCAATGAGGAAACCAGCAGCACTATTGGTATTTTTGCACAGAGGATTCAATGGATGATTGAAAAGCTGCTGATGCAGCATGATTCCCCCAGTTCAGTACTCAACATCAAGCCTGGTGTTGAGGGTAAGTTACAGTATACCTAATCATGTACAGGCATACCCCACATTAACGTACGCAATGGGACCGAAGCAAGTATGTAAAGCGAAAATGTACTTAAAGTGAAGCACTACCTTTTTCCCACTTATTGATGCATGTACTGTACTGCAATCGTCATATACGTGCATCACTGGTGTAAATAACGCATGTGTAACAGGCTCTATAGTCTCCCCGCTTACGCACAGCTTCGGTACAGGTAGGGAGCCGGTATTGCTGTTCAGGATGTGCTGACAGGCGCGCATGCTTGAGCTGCCGTTTGCCTATTGGGCGATATGTCCTTACTCGCGAGTGTACTTAAAGTGAGTGTCCTTATACCGGGGTATGCCTGTACTAATTTATTTAGCCATACATGACGTTTCAACCCGTGGTTCTTTATCAAGTGAAATCTAGTGGCATTTGCCTCTATTTATATTGTCCTATAGATTGGCCATAGATTTACTATACCAATCCAACATTAATTTTTATTTGTTCCAATAAAAGTGTTTTACATTTCTATAAGTCATATACCACCGCACTGAGTGTATTCTACAGGGAATTTCTTTTTTCTTCTGTGTATCTAAAACAATTATTTACTGAATGCCAACCATGTATTAATTTATTTAGCCATAAGGCGCCATTAGACGTTTCAACCTGTGGTTCTTTATCAAGTGAAATCTAGTAGCATTTGCCTCTATTTATATTGTCCATATAACAAGCCTGGTGTTGAGGGTAAGTTACAGTATACCTAATCATGTTGTCCTAGTGATAAATATAGTTAGATTCATTTGTTAATTAGGAGTTCATTCACAAAATCATGAAAAGTTTACTCATTGGTTGTTTGCTCTTAACTTGGGGGACTTGATGCACCAAAAGAAACTGCTGCCTTGTGCTATGGAAGCGTAATACTGGACACAGCTGAAATTGGATTTCAAATTGGTGCCAGTCTACTTGGACCTGTAAGACATTCAAGGGTGCACTGGATACCTCTAACGGTCCAGTGGGGTAACAACTTTAATAGGGAAGCATAATTTTCAGTCAGAGCAGGAAATGGTGTCACAAATTAATAACTATTTCAGTGTATTATATTTTCTTTCAGAGAGTCATTAAATGCTTTGTATTTCATCTCCAGAAGGTCATATCTGGTTCATTATGCGGAGGCAGACAAAGGATACAGTACATAACCATTGGCACATTGGGGTAACTCTTCATGGCTTCCTTCTCTGTCTTGTACATCTTTTCTATTTCCACAAGATTGGGGATACAGGTCCTTGCTCATGGAATCTACTTGGAAAATGGGGAGCCCCTTTCTTTTCTCCACAGACAGGAAATCTATATGGTAGAGCTACGGATGGTCTTAATTACTTATTTTAGCTTCAAGTGGGATTCAAAGTTAGCAAAGTGTTGAAATCTACATCAGCAGGTTCAGGAAAGGAATATCTTCCCTTGTGGGTATACAAAAGAAGTAGGGCAATAGGAGACAGTTAGTTTTACAAGTAAATTGCATCAGCATATTATTAGTAAGTTAATTTGTGGATGTATTGAGAACAAGTAAAAAAATATTAAAACGGTTTTGAATTCAGTATTTAGTTGGCTAACATATAGCACAGCAGACAGCTAATAAAAGAAGGGATTCTGAATTTAGAGCCAAAACATTCCAGGTTCTTCCAGTCAAACACGTTTTTAAGAAATGTAAAATATTGATGTATGTTTGTCTTGCATTTTGACGAGTGACCACCATTTGTTATTTATACAAAGAACCAACATTACCACTTACAGATGCAGCGGGCGTTATTCGAACACTTCACGCGTTGTATACCTCGGAATACCCATGTCATGGCACGGGATTACTTCCAACCGTACCGCCTTTAGACGCGAGTGCAGAAAATTGCATTTTAGTGTTCTGGTTTTTAAACACATGAAATTGACAGAGTAGCACAGTACTGTACACATTGCAATTCATTTCATAAAAAGAAACAGAATCCATGAAATTCAAACAAAGGAACCGCGATAAACACGTGTGCCTGGGGCGATTGGCCGCGTTGAAAACAGCAGCGCACACGAAAACGGCTCAGTGATTTGTTCGATTAACGGCCACTTCATCTGTAGCCATTCCATCATCAATGCTTTAGTAACAGAAATGGAAACACGATTTTGTGATGTGCCAGGGTCTCTAGTGATTGGTGATCAGTTATTAAATGAGAGAATAAAAGTGTAACTTCTTAAAAGTGATTTGTGCTTTCTAAAAGAAACTCCTTTGTGACTGTGGCAGAATAAAATGTAATGTATACTATATTACGGCGCTGCTCTAATTATTTAAGTTTTCAGAATTTCTTTGTAACAGGCATAATTATTATTAAAATGAAAAATGTATCTCAAAAATGGAAGCCCCAAAAAAAGGAAATTCAGTGTGATTTATTAAATCCTAAAATAACCAAGCAATAATTGATCTTTGCAATAAAACTACTACTTGTTTTGTTGGAATGATTTGTATTTCATCTTGTTTTGTGATGTCAAATTATTACATTTTAGAAAGATGAAATTACTTTCCTGATTTCAATGTGAATATTGTATTGAATATAAATGTAAGTGATTCAAACTAAAAGGGACTTTGCTGACAATCATAAATCAATACAATATAAGGCAGAATAAAAGGTTCGGTTGAAAGTAACATTTTATTAAAAGTTTTGTGCTTACCTATGAAGAAGTTGGTGACTGTCCTCATCGGTCTGTGTTTAGTTATGACATATATAACCAGCGAGTTACCTATTAGCCCCACCAGCATGATGAGGGCAAAGAATAAAGGGACTAGCCAGGCATCCACCAGCAATGGGGGTATCTGATCTGAGTCATATATTGAACCATTGCTCCCAGTTGGAATAGAAGGGGGGTGAATATTTGAACTCTCCACAGTTGGGTAATCTAGCCAAGAGTCATTAAGGCAGGAAAGCATTGAAGAATTCTCAATGGCAACTCGCTGTGGCTCAAGATGGTATGAGGTGAGACTTGCACCTGTCATCCCTTCCAGGAGGTACGTTTCAGCAGCTAAAAGAGCTAACCAGGCA
Organism: Ascaphus truei; assembly: GCA_036426205.1. Lineage (NCBI taxonomy): Eukaryota > Metazoa > Chordata > Amphibia > Anura > Ascaphidae > Ascaphus > Ascaphus truei. The sequence continues at coordinate 8,840 of WSYH01004754.1, forward strand.
GTAACTCACTTCACTTTTCTGTGCCAAGATTGATCCTTGTCTTCACACCTTCACCTTCCACAGTTCGCCTTGTTATTGTCATTAAACAATGGATTTTTTGTTGGTTGGTTGTCACACTTCAGGACATTTGAGATGAGATTTGATTGCAGATTAAAAAAAAAAAGTCTTTGATAGTCACAGTTTCATTGCAGGACAAAGTAAACTATTTTTTCTAATTTTCAATCCTGTTAATTCCTATCTCCTTTGATTTCACACTTTTCTTTTCTCAGTAGTCAGCTGTAAGGTTAATAACAGAAGGTGCTCATTTCTTACTGTATATCCTTGACTCAATTTTCAGTTGTCGTTTGTGCTATATTCCCACACAGTGTGTAATGCAGACATCAGCGCAGAGAGAGGAATAGAAAAGAGCAGATCAAGGAAACAGCTCCCTCTGAGTCCTAAAGATAACTATGCAAAATGTAAATACATTTGGGTGGTGGTATATCAAGTGTCTGTGCATCAAGGTTCAGTTTGCAATTTGTGAAGTCTCATTAGGAAGATGTATGGAGTACAGTAGAGATGGATGAATGTGTCAAAGGGGCCTATGCACTAAGCGCTGATAAGCCACTTATCGAGACATTTTCACCAAAAAAGCTTACTGCTATTCAGTAAGCCCTGATAAGTCGTCGATAAAAGCCCTTTTCTGCAATTGTTTTTCCAAGGGGGGAAAAAAACCCTCCAAATGACCGTTCTTGTTTTATCCATTGTAACTCCGCTGGATTAGGAGATGTGTGTATCTCGAAAGCTCGCACAAATAAAAGCATTTCGTTAGCCATAGAATAGTATCATTTATTCGTTTTTGATTATTAAGCTCGGCTAACACGGTACAGATACCTCTACATATTACATATTATATATATATATATATATATATCGAAAACACACACAGAAAAGCCTGCAACTAACTAGAAAAGTGACACAATTTGTTTGCTTAAATCAAAAATAATTTATTACTGATAATAATAATAACCTGATGACGGTGCTGGGGACAAAAATATGGAAACAACAAAAAAGAAGAGAAAAGAGTCCCACTAAAAGCACTCAAGCAAATGTAAATAATGAGTTGATTTATTCAAAGGAAAAAACATGGATTACAAAAAATTAATTAAAACAGTCCCCTTGGAACCCCTGAGACAAGGAATCTGGCCTAAATACAATGTTAAAGATAAGTATTTAATGTAAATTGCAAGGCAAGGCTAAACTTACAATAGAAACCTGCTCAATAATCTAAAGATGTTGATCAAGGTCAGAACCTATGCTGGAAAACTACAAAAATACTCTGCCTATATGCTGCTGAATAAATAAACCAATGAAGTACCACTCAATCACAAATGACAAGTAATAACATGAACAGATGATCACAATGGAAAAGCCTCATGTGAAGTATACTTGCAAGTAACAAGATAGTATGAAGTTTGAGAGTCCCCAGGGAGAGAATCGAGTAGCATAAATTGCAGATAAGAGTATCCAGCTAAGGTCCAATGTAAGATTGGGGGGGGGGGGGTCCCAGGGGGAGTACACACACAGCCCCAGGGGGGCTGAGACGTTCTCCTGCAGGGATTTCACCCTTTATCCCTGGGATCTGCAGGAGATGGAGGCGCTGTCACCGTGAGTACGAATCAGTTATGCTCCAGAAGCCTGTTCTGACATCCCCTACCATCATGCGGGAGACTCAGATCAACTGTAAGCCAGCAGGTATGCACCACACTCCATATAGCAGCAGTGTAATNNNAATCTCCCAGAGGGGGGGGGGGGGGCAATGGTGTTACATTGGAGGCGCTGCTGAGAGCTCAGGACAGGAAAAACTGAAATAAACTAATTTAAGCTCCAGAGCAGTGCTAGGAAGGAGGGAGTCTAGGGGTAGTCAGGGGGCTGGGATCCTCGGCAAAGCATGACCTAGACGGCCCTAAAGGGTTAATAGGTCTGTAGACAGGCTTTTGCTGTCCTAGTCAAACCTGAGGCGGGTAATCGGGGGTACCTAGACGGGGTGTGACCGGGGTGTTCCCCAGGAGCCACCGAAGGAAGGATCGCGAGACACTGCAGCCAAAAAGGGGAGACACCCAGTACTGCAGGGGGAACTCAGAGTACTATTAGCCAGTAGCCAGACTATGACCCACAGAGCAACTGTATTGGTCTGCAATCTTTTGCAGTATGCTGCATGGAGTTTTGCTAGCCGGGGTACATGGTGTCCCCTGGTCAGGGACTACATGGGTCGTACAGTAAAGAAAAACCAGACCCTAGGAACATTTTATTGAGTACAGGGATTCTCCCCATTGGAGAAGTCCCGCATTCGTTATTATAAGATCACCATCCAAGGTGGGTGGGTAAATATATGCAGGTACTATGACTGTATTAACGTGTCCATTTTAATGTGCTGTATGTTGCAGGTTACTTGCCTACAGGATTGCCAGCAAATTAGGTCCTAGTGGGGGACCATTGGATTCCACCAGAGGGAGAGTGTAGCCCTGGCTGGTTTTGGGCTACCAGTCTGCCCTCCTCCTGGGTTAATCCTATTAAAAGCAGTCTTGCCAGAGTAATCATGGTTTCCCCCACTTTTATGAGCTCAGTGAGTCACAGAGAAGGCGTGTCGCAACCAGGCCTTGTGTTCCATCAGGAGCACGGGGGTGGTTCCTGCTTTGCTCGTACTTATAGTAGCTTAGTACTTCCTTCATTTAGTTAGTGCCTCTACCTTGAGAGGCAGTCTACTAATACTAAGCTGTGCAGGGCTCTGTCCGTTTGTGACCCTCCCTTAGGGAAGAGGAGGGAGACATTCCCCTTACTCTACCAGGGAGTAAGGGAAGAGCTAGGACTTTCTAGTGCCCTTGGCTGGGAGTCCAAGGTCCAGGGACCATCCATGTGGGTGAAAAGCCCTAAGCTCTGTTGCATTGCTGTATCCTTGATGTTGTGCTAATAAATTGTTCCAGTGTTAATATACCTTCCTGTCTCAAATTCGGAGATAGGGCTGATCACAGCAAGAGATAGGGCTGAGGCAGGGTGCCAATAAAAAAGTCTTCATTAATTAAATAAGCATGAGAGCAGACAGATACAGGATCCTCTGATGCATTTCTGCCCGACAGGCGTGTCGGGCGAGAAACGCTCAGAGGGACCGGTATCTGTCTGCTTTCAGCTTAATATTAATAAATACTTTTATTGGACACCTGCTCCAGCCCTATCTCTGCTGTGATCAGCCCTATCTCCGAATTTTTGACTGAAGCACGCCTCATCGGATCCAGCTGACTCCGTTATCGTGAGTTTTATTTATTATTTATTTTCACGGATCTCCTCCAGTAGCCAGTTGTGTTTTCCATCCCTCCAGCCGTCCAGACCGTGGGCAGAGACATGTGCTTTCACACAGGGGGAGGTGGTTGTATTGCTTCACATTACCCGTGTAGCACAGTCAGTCCCCCTTCATTGTCTTATCTTATGGGGTTATATAGGAGTGAGATTTTCTTCAATTACACACTTTATTGTGCACTTGGATGGACTTGTGTTTATTGGTCATGGACTTGGATGCTTGACATATTGTTATACCAGCAAGTGATGTTTTGTAGCACCAGTTAGGGGATTGTTACTTATTCTCCTATGCTGTACTACTTCCTGTCTCAGATTGAAATCTAAAGAGGGAAGGCTGAGATGGTTCTCCTGCGGGATTCACCTATCCCTGTTGTCTGCAGGAGATGGAGGCGCTGTCACCGTAGTACGAATCAGTTATGCCCCAGAAGCCGTTCTGACATCCCCTACATCATGCGGGAGATCAGATCTACTGTGAGCCAGCAGGTAGCACCACACTCCATGTATCAGCAGTGTAATCTCCCAGGGGGGGGGGACAGTGGAACAGATATACAGAGACACAGATACACAGAGACACAGAGACACAGAGACACAGAGAACACAGAGACACAGATTGTATGAGAAAAAGAGATGACCCTGCATCCATGGGACAAATTAAGGCACACTATACAACCGATTTTCTAATATAAGAAATTAAGATGTATCATCTGTCGTGGTGGTGCTATAGGGGCATAAATTATTGCATGAAAAAGAAAAAGGCCCCAATGAAAGACACTCTGGATGCCTGACAGTACAAAAACCACAATGTTTATTGAAAAGTTACAGAACATAAAGTAAAAATTAACGCACAGAAAATTAAAACAAGGCATGGATCCCCTAGAGGTGCAAACTTGATTAACCCTCATTCAGGGATTACCCTGAGAGACAGTAACAAAGTTAATGACATATACGTGCTAAAGAGTACCTGACAGGGTGTAAATGAGAAAGCTACTAACAGACATAGAAAGGTGGGCTAATAAGGTGACTGATGGACATGTATAACAAGGTGCAGCAGTCTCCCTAAATCTGGGGATAAATGTACACCATTACACAACAACAGACTAACTGTGAAAAAAACAATATATAGTCAGAAGAAGCACACCATGATCGTAGGTAGCAAATAAAGATACTTCCCCTCATGTCAGGTACTCAGAACAGTCTTGGAGGAATCAGGAAAAAAGCTCGCAGACATAAGTATGTCAGAGAGGGGACAACAACAGGGATCCTGCCACTGGACTGCTCCTACGCGGTTCGGCCTTAGCCTCAACTGGGAGGGTACAGTGGACAGTGTAACATGCACCTTAAAAGGGATTTATTGGCTGGTGATAGTGGGGCAACTGTGGTGTTTAATAGGTGGCAATGTAGTAGGATGTAGACTAGTTCATTAGCATACTGTGTCATAGAAGCAATCACTGGCTGAGGGCCAGTGATAGGGATTATTTCCTAAGTTCCTACCATAGAAGGGCAGTTCTGGCAAAACGGTGTCTCAAAACGGGGGGTACTGGCAATGCGCATGACGTCACGGACGTGCGACTAGGCCGAGGTGTCGCTAAACGAATCATTTAGGGGCGTGGTTAAGGAGGAAACATTGGGGACTGAGGCAAAAACGTGCATCAACGGATGCAAATGCGCATGACCGTGACGTCATGCGTCAGCGTCCCTGGCGCCTGCGCTTAGTCATCAACGAAAATGGCAAATACCTCTGTTATGTGAAGCTCTAGGCTCCTGACTCGGCATGCGTCCCTTAGATGCCATAGTAATGCGCGATATAGGCTTTAATTCATGTCCAAACGTCACTTGCGCGAGTACTATGTATACACCTCACTGGCAAAGGGAGAATAAACTATATCTTAAAGGGGCATTACCAAAGTAAGTAGAGAACATGATAAACTTCTCATCAATCATGTATGTCACTGAGCACACAAGTTAAGTTTTTAATCCACATAAGATTAGTGTAGTTGTAACGTAATAGTTGTTACTGATATTACACCTACCAAAAAATTGCATAAAACATACATTTAAACAGAGGACTGGATAGCCAGCTGGCAGATCTTTCTTTACGATGTATTTGTGCTTCACAAGACATTTAAAACTCACTCCTCAGGACTTGCATGACTTAAGATCCTCTATAATTATGCCAATATGTAAGCAAAATTAGTATTACATTTTTCAAAGAGATCTGTATATAACTGTCTCCAACATACTGTGATACACTTGTATGCTGTCCAGTCATTCTCGTAAGTTTCTCATAAGATGTCATAGATCTACCCGTGACAGTAAAGATGGTAGTGTGATAAGTCATAACACAAAAAAGTATGAATATAATCCTGAGATGTGTATAACATCTCAACATGAAAACACATTGTTTCTGTCCTGAACATAGTCCCAATTCATGATCTGTTACTTATCTACAGTCTGTGAGGTATGTTGAGCATGATGGATTAATTTCCACGCTCTCGATTGTCCTATGTGCACACTCACGATCGAAAAAGAATGTGTGTAGTGAATATTCTCCTTGATATGTGTAAATTCCTGGGTGATCCAATATTGCCAGCTTTGGATGATGTAATTGTTCCATTTGTGATGATCTCTGGACAGCCAATGCTTTTGTTGGATAGGTCGTTATGCATATGCGATGTGATGTAATCAGTCCCAAGTTTTCGCTGATTCTATGCGTGGCAAACCCAGGACTCTGCAGTGAATACGGGCAGAAAGAGAGAAGCAGAAAGGAGGGAGAGAGGGGATGAGTGCATGAGATTCTCATCCACTTACAGTTCGGACACAGGGGATGAAAACACTGACTACTGAGCAGCAAAGAATAACACATAATTGCTATGAAAACAATGAGCAAACGAAGCAGAACATATAACGCACAACATAGTGTGAATCACTGCAAGGACAAGTGTGCCAAAACGCGGGGAGAGATAATATATCTCTATATGTTAATGTTGTTAATTCTTTGCTGCATCAGTAGTCAGTGTTTCAATGCCCCTTTTTTTGGGTAATAGTTCAGGTGTGAGACTTATTTTTTTTTATCTCCCCTGTGCTCCCTCCCTTTTTTTTTCTTTTCCCTTGGTTGTTTTTTGATTATATATTTATTCCAATGCGTGATTTGTATTTTACATCAAGAATCAGGCATCTATACCAGTGGGTAATAATAGATATATTATATATATATATATGATATATAATATATATATATATATATATATTATGAGTCTTTAATCTGTCTTATTAAACTTTTAGTATCTTTATTAGTTTATATACAGAACATATTATTATTCAATAACATTTAGTTTTTTGTTTGGTACACAGTATTCTTGATATATAGTCACTTTTCACAGATATTATTTGGCTGTCTTCAGTATGTCATGGTTTTAAGTTAGTGTGTCTTGCTGTATTACAATAAAATATGTTCATTTTTCGTCTCGGCAAAGACATCTTTTTCTTTTGAGATATATTTTTCCTTTTTATTTTAGTTGGTGTATTAGAGTGCTTAATTTAACAAGGGATTGTCTTGTTTTTTGTGGTTTTAGAATTTATATCTATCCCCTAGCACATTAGGCTCTTACCTTTATATTAAAACGACTTGTTTTGGATCAATTATTTTACCAATTAATTAGCGGGAGTTTTGGAGGGCCTGCGTAGAACCCCCCTCACTGAGGGGGGACGCCACCACACCCTTTGTGGGTTTATAGTGGGGGGGGGACATTCTAATGAATGAAGAGGATATCTAGGAGGATCTGAGAGAAACTTGGAATATCTGAATAAAGACATAATGTAATATTCTTATCTAATAGCTAATAGCGATTATCAGATTATACTGATATATCTATAGATGTAATCCTAAGATATCCGTACCTATATCCTACGCTATAACATCATCTATGATATATGATTACATATTGATCTCCCATATACTATATATAGATATACATATATGATATACATTTAGAGAGGGAGAGAGATACACGCGATATAAGACATAGGAGCGAGATAGGGAGGAGTACGATATGAAGAGTAGACTGGGATGATTAAGAAGGAAGAGAGGAGGAAGAGATGAGAGAAAGAATATAGAGATTGAGTAAGAGAGATAAGAGACGAGATATCGTAGACTTGACGAGAAGAGGGCTGATATGAGTAATAAGAGAACTAGTAGATGATAGAGATAGTATGAATTAGTAGAGAAATGATCAGCGATGAGAGATATATATGAATAATATATGATATGATATTAGGTATATACTGTATAGCATGATATATATGTATTATTGATATCATACAGTGGTGCCCAATCACCACAACAACTACTCGCCACCACAAAAAATTTCTCGCCCACCCCTGTACCAAACCGGGCTGTGCATTGGGCCCAATATTTACTCGCCCGGGGGTTATAGAGGCCAACTGCTTCGGGGCGAGCACAATATAGTTACGAGGTTTAGATCGGAAGAACACCACCCCGTAGATAGATATAGAGAAGAGCGAGATAAGGAGACACGAGATGAGATGATAGAGCCGCAAGACCGCTAGAGAGAAAGAGATGACGAGCAGAGTAGAATGCGAGGATAATTAGACTGACGAGATAGAACGATAGTCCCTTAATATGTAGAAATATATATAATATATATATATATATAGAAGATACTAGATATCTAGATATATACTATATAATAAACTTATAGATACATGCAAACATGTAATAAAATACAACATAATACCTATCGTGACAGAGTCTCATGATCAGTAGGCTGGATATAGGATGGAGAGACGCTTGCAGCAGTCCACGGTGTAATCTCCTAGAAGACAGACGTAAGCACACCTGGCAGCCGAATAGCAGGAGACAGGGGGTGCCCCAATGCTGCATCCCTAATTGACAAAGTTTGGTTATACATGGACGTTGGTATGCAGGCTTATTGACGCCCTTTGGGCCAAAGGGGTTAACTAAACTAACCCCAATTATTATTATTGAAGTATTTTATTATATGTTTGATCAATTGGATGCGATATGGGCACACCTGTCTCTTTGTTATATACAATTGCCACGTCGTAGCTCTCTGGGTGACATAAATATATATTCACTTTGGGGGGTGTGGGGATTGTTGAGCTGCTGGGTATCTGTGCTGTTAACTAATGAAGAAGAGGAGGCCTGAGAGACTGCAGGTTTAAACAAGCAGGATAGTGAAACACCACACAGGGAGCTTGTTTTGTCCACAAGAAGGGTGGAGGAGAACTCTCCCGGCTTGGAAGCCGTAGCAGCGCTCGCTCTGTGTCCCAGTCCTGCGAGGAGCTTGCTGCTGGTGGGACCCGTGGGACCCCCAACCCAGGTATAAGTAAGATTGCTGCGAGGCTGGGCACACAGCCTGTCTCCCGAAAAACCGTGTTCCGTTTGCTGTTTGGAGCGGAAACGAATAGACTTTATTCGTTATTATGCTATTGGTTCATCGTTGGTTGTGAGCAGTTTTGGGCTGACAGATTAGCTGGCTGTCATGTTAGTAAGGGCTCAAGAAGTGAGTTATGTGTCCCTAACGGGGACTAGCGTTAATTTGCAGAAAACCAAGAAAGTAGTTCTTAAAGGGGCCAGTGCACCCGTACTTATTTTGGGGGTTGTGGTCTAATAAACACTAGTGTTAAAGTTTCATCGTGTCAAGCGCTCTTACTTATGACCCAGCGCGAGGCCGTCAGCGCCACAGGTGGTGTCAGAAAGGGGTGACGCCTCTGCGGGTCAGTAGATGAAGATGTGTTGAGGAACACGAAATTAGCGGAAAAAAAAAAAAATGATTTTTGCTGTAGCATGGAATTACAGCTAGCAAGCGCTGAGTGTAAATTTTGCCCATCGGGTATGAATGAAGGATGCTGTGTAAAAGCTACTGACCGTTTACTGAAGCGACTGTGAATTTGCAGCTAGCACAGTGCTTGTGAGCAAAGGTTGCCTGTCTGGTTAAAAAAAGAAGTGGAAAACTGCATTTTTGCGAAAGAGTGCCTAAGAAAGAACCCAGAAGGTCTCAAATATTGTGCAAATGTCTGCTCTAGTCGGGTGGTGGAAAAAAACAAACGGGGGGGTTTGGTTTTAAAATGGCCGCAGGTCAAGTTCAGTTTTGCAATGTACCTTAACCATACAAAACAGGTCCCTAATCGGACATATGGACTTGTTGATAAGTTCGTTGGGACCGAAACGCTCACGAGGACGGTGAATCTCCATGTAATTTTAATGGCGTATTAGCCACAATAAAGCCTTTTTCTGTGTTTTGCACAATGCCCTAGCCAGAGTAGTCGATTCTTTTTGGCAGTGCTCTGTATCCCCCCACCCTTTTTACTCAATGATGTTATGATGACGGACGCATATGTGGCCCCGAGAAGAGAGACGCGTACCCGCAGATGAAAGACTGCAAAAGTGTCCAGTGGTGGGGTGCCAGTACACTGATGTCTCTGGAACGTAATAAAAATAAAGAGAAAGAAGAAAAACAAAAATATTTTTAAGTCACAAGGAGGAAGTGACAAACCCTGAGCCTGCGATATCAGGAGCAACAGGCGTCAGCAAAGCACAACGAGATGTGCCTGCGACCGGGAGGTGATGGGCACAGAATGTCACAGAAACGGTGGATGGGCAAAGGACAAAGGAAAAGGAGGAGCAAAGGAAGCTGAAAATCCTTGATCCAGGAAGGAAAAGAGGCCTTAATTTGCACCTCCAACATGCCCACGAGTGATTTATGATTTTGTCTTGCAGAAACAATTGAATCCCCTCGAGCAGGAGAAGTCAATGCAGACGGCTATCAAGAGGTGTATACTCCAGCTTATAAAGAGTATGCGCTTTAAAGAAAACAGGAGCACGTTGCGGCAGCTAGTGAGTTTGCAGGAGCTTTGGACGACAGCTTGAATAAAGCTCAACCAGACGCAATTGCTGAAACATGGAATCAGAGTAGAACAAGTACTGCTGGAGACTGTGACATCAGATGTCCAGAAGCAGAGTGCAAAACATCATCAAACGACTTCGAAAGTTCTCTCAAGAAGTTAGCTGAGCTCCAAAAAACAGTAGCTGGGTACTGGAAGAAAGCCAATGGACCGGTCTAAGGGATAAGAGGACTGTGCAAATGGAGAATATAAACACGAAAGCAGATGTTTTAAAACCTGACCAGTCAGGTCAGTGGATGGGACTGGAAAGAAGCTTCACCAAGCGCAAGAAAAGTGAAGCGCAATTGGCGCAAGAAAAATTAGCGAGGTTGCAGGAAGCACTGCAGATGAAGAGGATGCACACGTGGGTTCCCTGGAGCAGCAACACAAGCGCCGCACTATGGCGAGCCAGCTTGCGAAGAGCTCATGCAAGTCTGCAAGAGGCCAAGGAGAAAGCAGCAAGTGCTAAAGGAACGGACCGAAATGTACACCAGTCTATGTTCGACACAGAACAGCTATGAGGAGTGGGGCCCACGCTGTACGCCACAAGAGCATCGTGGGGGAGGAGCTTGAAAGCCAGCTTGAAAGCCAGGGAGTCTGTTGATTATAGAGGGGGAGCGCGAAAAGGTCCCAGAACGGAGCAAGAGCTGAGAGCTGGAGAAAGAAAAGCAGAGAGGCGGCAAACTCCATCTTCATGGGCAGTATGCCAAGGAGAAAGAAGGCCTGGAAGAAGAAAACAGAAGCAGCGGCGGGATGAGTTGATCGATGGAGAGAAGGGCAGCGGGCGAAGAGAGGATACTTGGCGACCAAAAAACTCAGAGCTCCAAAGATTGTTGAAAGGCGGCGTGGAAGCAAGCCCAGAGCAAGCAAGAACCGGGAGGGGGGAAGAGACGGGAAGAAGGGGACGAGGGAGGGGAAGCGAGGCGACAAGAAAAGCCCTGAGGCCTGAGAGGGGATTTGCAGGATCAAATTGAGAAGCTGCAGACGCAGGCAGATTTGCTGAGGCCAAAATACAACTCGCCGGAGAAAGGAGGGAGGTGAACCGCCGTCCGTTAGGTGGCTGGCTGCCGACATTGCGCTATGTGAAATCGAGAGGGCTGCTGATACCCACGGCTCTGCTGGACACGACACGCGCTCTAATGAGAGGGACGAAACTGACAGATGGAGCTTGGACAAGGGTGGGGAGCAACAGGGCAATGCAGTTCAGAAAAAATAGAGGAAAAGAACACAGATTTTAAGCCTGCGCTGAACCGGCTAAGCGAGGTTGAGTCGGACCTCAACGCCAGAGAGATGAAACTGCAGCGGCACTGAGTGAAAAAAAGATATGCAGAAGGACAGCTCATGACGAGGAAGGACTGGAGTCTGAGTCGTGCTGGCCGCAAGTGGCGTGAGAAGAAAACAAAAAGCGTGACATGGACGAAGATACTCGAGCGGCCCTCTCCCTCCTCTAAAGCTGAGCATGGGCTTGTGGACACGCTCGTTGGAAAATAAGAGAGGGGAAAGGACATCCAGGTTATTCCAGCCAACACTCCAAAAGGAGTGTAAATTCAGAGTAAAAAATTCAAAGGGGACAAGAAGGAACGAAGGACAAGCATACGAGTATTGCGACTGGGTAATAGAAGAGCATCAGGGGGTTGCCTTAGGGTTTGATAAGACCCCCACCCAAATTAGAAACGTTCGCGAAATTGAAAGTATAATAAAGATTAAATGAGGGCGTTAAAAACAACACTAAAAAATACGGCTGATGGAGAAAGGTCCAGAAGCCATCACCACTGAAGCAGAGTTACTGTTCCTTCACAATGAGAAGGCTTAGCTTCAAGGAGCCCTCTCAGGAAGCTTAGCTTTTCAAGGATTCGGGTTTTTTAAAGAGAAGCTTTCAGGCAAGAAAGCATAAAGGAAAGAAGGAGAAGAGAAGAAGAAGAGAAGAAGGGAAGAAGAAGGCAAGGCAGAGTATGGTGACGAACAATTACCCTGTGTAAGGAAATCCGCTCCGCGGTTCGGTTGTTTTAATGGTTGCCGTACATTGCGCCAGGTGCAGACCTGAGAACCTCTCCCTGAGGTTTGCTTGCAGCCTGGAGTCACTCACCAAGCAATCCAACATCCCTTGGGATCTATTGCAGCTGTGCAAGCCTATACACTGCAACATAGACTTGCCTTCCACTCATTTGGAGCGTACCTGCACACCCCGCCGGGGATGGGGATTTGGCCAGCTGGCCTTTTAAGTATTGCTTACCATAATGCTCTTGCCGAGCATAGTCCTTACTGGATGTCACAACTGTTCTGCACAGCACCCCGGCATGTTCCTGCTCTAATGCTGATTGAAGCGGAGTATTTCCTTGTTTGTCCTGCAAAGCTCCAGGTTTCCTAAGGGGCCGGCTGTATATTCATGCAGCGGTACCTGTCCAGTCTCCTTGTGTGTATGAGTACTCTTATTGTTGACTCGCTCCTTGTTTACTGTGACACCCGGGATCTATATTCACGACAGCGGTCTGCTCCTGTTCTCTGTTGCTGAAGCAGAAGGTATTGCGTTTACTGCGTTCATTCAGCCTCCGGATTTCTGCACTGCAGCCGGTGTGGTTTTTCCCCTGGTATTTTCTATAGCTTCCTGGTTCATGGGGCTATACCTTTCACCTAATATAGAGAGGCCGTTGTACGGTTCATGCCGCTTGTTACAGAGGATTCCCCAGGCCGCCATCAGGACTCTTGCGCTTGTGTAGCCGGTTCCACACGTGCAGCTATACGCGGTGTCGTGCTACGCTGGTCTGCTTTCCAATCTCGTGACCCAGCACCATGGGCCATGGGCCGTAGCTCGCGCAGGCCCAACCCCGCGCTCCTAAAGCTGTGAATGGGTGGGGCTCTCCTGACTAAATGTTGGAAACTTTGCTTGAACAATTTTTATCCTGATATCTCCAGCCGGACCCGGCTTGTTACAACGACGACGACTGTCTTCTCCATTAATGATCGACGATGTACGACAACAAACGGCGCAATCCGGAATCAGCCTGCGCGGTTCTTCAAGTCGGTTTACTTTTACCAACCCCACCTCAGCCTCGCGGGTCCGACCCAGGTTTGTGGCGAGCACAATCGTGACCATTTGTCTCATTGGAGGTCTCGTGACTGCAGAGGTAGAGGGAGGAGACAGTTCGCCTCTTCCCGATGAGTCTAGAGACCTCTCCTACAGAAAATGTAATGGGGAGAGACACAGAAACAGATGTGAACAGAAGGTGAAAGGGGCCTTCTGACTGGAGAAAGAAAGAAAGGGAAGAAGGAAGGCACATTACCACCATGGGGCCTCTTTTATTTAAAAAAAAATGGTCACCCCTTTCTTTAAAAAATCCGTGCAAAGCTGCCTCGGTGAAAGTAGGGAACAAAAGAAGAAGATGAGGTTGAAAAAAAAAAGGCAAGAGTGTGTGCAACCATGTCCTCTACTGATAGTGATGGTTTATGTTGAAACACAGGGAAGCTAAAGAAAAAGGGGTTGATGAGAAGGACGGACGTAGGTTTGTGAAGGAAGGGGGTGTGGAGGAGAGGGGAACAAAAAGTGGAAAAATGAAAAGAGCCCGGAATATAAGAAAAGGTTGACAGCTCTGTATCATGGGAAGGTTAATTTGAATCTGTTGGTTCTTCTAAGAAAAGGGCCAGGAAGACTTCTGATCAGACGAAGAAGGAGAAGTACAAAAAAGTTTTGAGAAGGTCAAAAATAAAACCTTTGAGGAAGGTTCAAAAAAACAAGAGGGAGAAGCAGAGGAAGGGGAGAAGCACCAGGGACAAGCATGTGAGGACTCCTCTGAGCTAATGGGGGGGTCTTGGCTCTTCTCCAGGGGGGTAAGGGGGACCTCTGAGCCCAAGGAGGAAAGAGGCCGGGATCGCTGCTCGACAGCAGGAGGCTTGGGGACATTTGCGCACAAGGGGACACACCCCAAGGCGGCGCTTCACCCCAGACTCCGGACGGGCCCCCGCGCCAGAGGTAGGTCGCGAGGGATGCGTGTTCGGCCCCGGGGGGGGGGGGGGGGGGGGGGGGGGCATGTGTTACATTGGAGGCGCTGCTGAGAGCATCAGGACAGGAAAAACTGAAATAAACTAATTTAAGCTTCCAGAGCAAGTGCTAAGGAAGGAGGGAGTCTAGGGGTAGTCAGGGGGATGGGATCCTCGCAAAGCATGACCTAGACGGCCCTAAAGGGTTAATAGGTCTGTAGACAAGGCTTTTGCTGTCCTAGTCAAACCTGAGGCGGGTAATCGGGGTACCTAGACGGGGGTGTACCTGGGTGTTCCCCAGGAGCCACCGAAGGAAGGATCTGCGAGACACTGGCAGCCAAAAAGGGGAGACACCCAAGTACTGCAGGGGGAAGCTCAGAGTACTATTAGCCAGTAGCCAGACTATGACCCACAGAGCACTTGTATTGGTCTGCAATCTTTTGCAGTATGCTGCATGGAGTTTTGCCTAGCCTGGGGTACATTGATGTCCCACTGGTCAGAGACTACCATGGGTCGTACAGTAAAGAAACCAGACCCTAGACATTATTATTGAGTACAGGGATTCTCCCCATTGGAGAAGTCCCAGCATTCGTTATTATAATGATCACCATCCAAGGTGGGTGGGTAAATATATGCAGGTACTATGACTGTATTAACTGTGTACCATTTTAATGTCTGATGTATTGTTGCAGGTTACTTGCCTACAGGATGGCCCAGCAAATTTAGGTCCTAGTGGGGACCATTGGATTCCACCAGAGGGAGAGTGTAGCCCTGGCTGGTTTTGGGCTACCAGTCTGCCCTCCTCCTGGCAGTAAATCCTATTAAAAGCAGTCTTGCCAGGAGTAATCATGGTTTCCCCCACTTTTATGCAGCCTCAGTGAGTCACAGAGAAGGCGGTGCAACCAGGCCTTGTGTCCAATCAGGAGCACGGGGGTGGTTCCTGCTTTGCCTGTACTTAATGAGCTTAGTACTTCCTTCATTTAGTTAGTTGCCTCTACCTTGAGAGGCAGGTCTACTAATACTAAGCTGTGCAGGGCTCTGTCCGTTTGTGACCCTCCCTTAGGGGAGAGGAGGGAGACTATTCCCCTTACTCTACCAGGGAGTAAGGGAAGAGCTAGGACTTCTTCTAGTGCCCTTGGCTGGGAGTCCAAGGTCCAGGGACATCCTGTGGGTGAAAGCCCTAAGCTCTGTTGCTATTGCTGTATCCTTGAAGTGTGCTAATAAATTGTTCCAGTGTTTAATATACCTTCCTGTCTCAAATTCGGAGATAGGGCTGATCACAGCAAGAGATAGGGCTGGAGGCAGGTGTCCAATAAAAAAGTATTTATTAATTAATTAAGCATGAAAGCAGACAGATACCGGGTCCTCTGACGCGTTTCTCGCCCGACAGGCGCCTGTCGGGCGAGAAATGCATCAGAGGATCCTGTATCTGTCTGCTCTCATGCTTATTTAATTAATCTTTTCCTGTACTTAATGAGCTTAGTACTTACTCTTCCTTTTTAGTTAGTTGCCTCTACCTTGAGAGGCAGGTCTCTAATACTAAGCTGTGCAGGGCTCTGTCCGTTTGACCCTCCCTTAGGGAGAGGAGGGAACTATTCCCCTTACTCTACCAGGAGTAAGGGAAGAGCTAGGACTTCTTCTAGTGCCCTTGGCTGGGAGTCCAAGGTCCAGGGACATCCTGTGGGTGAAAGCCCTAAGCTCTGTTGCTATTGCTGTATCCTTGAAGTGTGCTAATAAATTGTTCCAGTGTTTAATATACCTTCCTGTCTCAAATTCGGAGATAGGGCTGATCACAGCAAGAGATAGGGCTGGAGGCAGGTGTCCAATAAAAAAGTCCTTCGTAAAAATACTTTTTATTGGACACCTGCCTCCAGCCCTATCTCTTGCGTGATCAGCCTATCTCCGAATTTTTGCCTGAAGCACGCTCATCGGGATCCAGCTGACATCCGTTTAGTGAGTTTTATTTATTATTATTTTCACGGATCTTCCTCCAGTAGCCAGTGTGTTTTCTACATCCTCCAGCCGTCCAGACCGTGGGCAGAGACATGTGCTTTCACACAGGGTGAGTGTTGTATTGCTTCACTTACCCGTGTTAGCACAGTCAGTCCCCTTCATTGGTCTTATCTTATGGGGTTATAAGGAGTGAGATTTTTCAATTTACCCACTTTATGTGGCACTTGGATGGACTTGTGTATATGGTACATGGATCTTGGATTTGCTTGACATATTGTTATACCACGCAGTGATGTTTTGTAGCACCAGTTAGGGGATTGTACTTATTCTCCTATGCTGTACTACCTTCCGTCTCAGATTGAAATCTATCAGAGGGAAGGCTGAGATGTTCTCCTGCAGGGATTTCACCCCTGTATCCTGTTGTCTTGCAGGCATTAATTAAATAAGCATGAGAGCAGACAGATACAGGATCCTCTGATGCATTTCTCGCCCGACAGGCGCCTGTCGGGCGAGAAACGCGTCAGAGGACCCGGTATCTGTCTGCTTTCATGCTTAATTAATTAATAAATACTTTTTTATTGGACACCTGCCTCCAGCCCTATCTCTTGCTGTGATCAGCCCTATCTCCGAATTTTTGCCTGAAGCACGCCTCATCGGGATCCAGCTGACTCCGTTATCGTGAGTTTTATTTATTATTTATTTTCACGGATCTTCCTCCAGTAGCCAGTGTGTTTTCTACATCCCTCCAGCCGTCCAGACCGCTGGGCAGAGACATGTGCTTTCACACAGGGTGAGTGTTGTATTGCTTCACTTACCCGTGTTAGCACAGTCAGTCCCCTTCATTGGTCTTATCTTATGGGGTTATATAGGAGTGAGATTTCTTCAATTTACACACTTTATTGTGCACTTGGATGGACTTGTGTTATATGGTACATGGATCTTGGATTTGCTTGACATATTGTTATACCACGCAGTGATGTTTTGTAGCACCAGTTAGGGGATTGTTACTTATTCTCCTATGCTGTACTACCTTCCTGTCTCAGATTGAAATCTATCAGAGGGAAGGCTGAGATGTTCTCCTGCAGGGATTTCACCCCTTATCCCTGTTGTCTGCAGGAGATGGAGGCGCTGTCACCGTGAGTACGAATCAGTTATGCCCCAGAAGCCTGTTCTGACATCCCCTACATCATGCGGGAGACTCAGATCTACTGTGAGCCAGCAGGTATGCACCACACTCCATGTATCAGCAGTGTAATCTCCCAGGGGGGGGGGGACATGTGACAGATGATACAGAGACACAGAGACACAGAGACACAGAGACACAGAGACACAGAGACACAGAGACACAGATTGTATGAGAAAAAGAGATGACCCTGCATCCATGGGACAAATTAAGGCAACTATACAACCGACTTTTCTAATATAAGAAATTTAAGATGTAATCATCTGTCGGTGGTGCTATAGGGGCATAAATTATTGCAATGAAAAAGGAAAAAGAGCCCCAATGAAAGCACTCTGGTATGCCTGACAGTACAAAACCACAATGTTTATTGAAAAAGTTACAGAACATAAAGTAAAAATTAAAGCACAGAAAATTTAAAACAAGGCATGGATCCCCTGAGAGGTGCAAACTTGATTAACCCTCAATTCAGGGAGTTACCCTGAGAGACAGTGCAAAAGTCTAGTAAGACATATACGTGCTAAAGAGTACCTGACAGGGTGTAAATGAGAAAGCTACTAACAGACATAGAAAGGTGGCTAAATAAGGTGACTGATGGACTGTATAACAGAGTGCAGCAGTCTCCCTAAATCTGGGGATAAATGTACACCATTACAATAACAACAGACTAACTGTGAAAAAACACATATATAGTCAGAAGAAGCACACCATGATCTGTAGTAGCAAATAAATGATACTTCACCTCATGTCAGGTACTCAGCACAGTCTTGGAGGAATCAAGGAGAAAAGCTCGCAGCACATAAGTATGTCCTAGAGAGGGGACACAACAGGGGATCCTGCCACTGGACCTGCTCCTACGCGGTTCGGCCTTAGCCTTCAACTGGGAGTGGTACAGTGGACAGTGTAACATGCACCTTAAAAAGGGATTTAATTAGGCTGGTGATAGTGGGCACCTGTGGTGTTTAATAGGTGGCACATGTAGTAGGGAGTATACTAGTTCATTAGCATACTGTGTCATAGAAGCATCACGGGCTGAGGGCCAGTGATAGGGATATATTTCCTAAGTTCCTACCCATAGAAGGGCAGTTCTGGCAAAACGGTGTCTCAAACGGGGTACTGCGCATGCGCATGACGTCACGGACGTGCGACTAGGCCAGAGGTGTCGCCTGTAACGAATCATTTAGGGGCTGGTCTAAGGAGGAAACATTGGGGACTGAGGGCAAAAAACGTGCATCACGGATGCAAATGCGCATGACCGTGACGTCATGCGTCAGCGTCCCTGGCGCCCTGCGCTTAGTCATCAAGAAAATGGCAAATACCTCTGTTATGTGAAGCCTCTAGGCTCCTGACTGCGCATGCTTCCCCTTAGATGCCAGTAATAGCGCGATCTATAGGCTTTAATTCATGTCCAAACGTCACTTGCGCGAGTACTATGTATACACCTCACTGGTCAAAAGGGAGAATAAACTTATCTTAAAGGGGCATTACCAACAGTAAGTAGAGAACATGAATAAACTTCTCATCAATCATGTATGGTCACTGAGCAGCACAGTTAAGTTTTCAATCACATAAGATTAGTGTTACAGTTGTAAACGTAATAGTTGTTACTGATATTACACCTTACACAAAAAATTGCATAAACATACATTTAAACAGAGACTGGATAGCCAGCTGTCAGATCTCTATTACGAATGTATTTGTGCTTCACAAGACATTTAAAACTCCCTCCTCAGGAATTGCATGACTTAAGCATCCTCTATAATTATGCCAATATGTAAGCAAATTAGTATTACATTTTTCAAAGAGATCTGTATATAACTGTCTCCAATCATACTGTGATACACTTGTATCTGTCCAGTCACTTCTCGTAAGTTTCCTCATAAGATGTCATAGATCATACCCGTGACAGTAAAGATGGTAGTGTGATAAAGTCCATAACACAAAAAGTATAATATAGATCCTGAGATGTGATAACATCTCACATGAAAACACATTGTTTCTGTCCTGAACATAGTCCCAATTCATGATCTGTTACTTAATCATACAGTCTGTGATGGTATGTTGATAGCATGATGGATTAATTTCCACGCTCTCGATTGTCCTATATGGTGCACACCACGATCGAAAAGAATGTGTGTAGTGAATATTCTCCTTGATTAGTGTAAATTAAATTCCTGGGTGATCCAATATTGCCAGCTCTTTGGATGATGGTATTGTTCCATTCGTGATGATCCTCTGGACAGCCAAGGCTCTTTGTGTGGATAAGGTCGTTATGCAGATTGCGATGGATGTAAATCAAGTCCCAAGTTTTCCTGATTCTATGCGGTGCAAACCCAGGACTCTGCAAGTGAATACGGGCAGAAAGAGAGAACAGAAGGAGGGAGAGAGGGAGTGCATGAGATTCTCATCACTACAGTCTGGACACAGGGATTGAAACACTGACTACTATGCAGCAAATAACACATAATTGCTATGAATAACATATGAGCAAACAGAAGCAGAACATATAAAGCACACAATAGTGTGAATCACTGCAAGGACAAGTGATGCCAAAACAGCGGGGAGAGATAATATCTCTCTATTATTGTTAATGTGTGTTAATTCTTTGCTGCATCAGTAGTCAGTGTTTCAATCCCCCTTTTTTTGGGTAATACTGTTCAGGGTGTGAGACTTATTTTTTTTATATCTCCCTGTATCCTCCCTCTCCCTTTTTTTTTCTTTTCCCTTGGTTGTTTTTTTTGATTATATATTTATTCCAATGCTGTGATTTGTATTTTACATCATAGAATCGGGCATCTATACGTGGTAATATATATATATATATATATTTATATATATATATACTATATATATATATATATATCATATATGTATTTCTTTAATCTTTGTCTTATTAACTTCTTTAGTATCATTTATTAGTATATATACAGATACTATTTATTATTATTCAGATCCTTTAGTTTTTTGTTTGGTACACAGTATTCCTTGATATATAGTCACTTTTCACAGATATTATTTGGTGTTCTTCAGTATGTCTATGTTTTAAGTTAGTGTTCTTGCTGTATTTACAAATAAAACTGTTCATTTTCAGTCTCGGCAAAAGCATCTTTTTCTTTTGAATATATTTTTCCTTTTATTTTTAGTTGGTGTAATTTAGAGTGCATTAAGGGATTGTCTTTGTCTTTTTGTGTGTTTAGATATTTATATCTATCCCCTACACCCTTAGGCTCTTTACCTTATATTTAAACTGACTTGTTTTGGATCAATTTATTTTTACAATTAATTAGTCAGTATTATTTAGGGCCTGAGTTAACCACATATATTTTGGTTTAGCAACCACACCTTTTTGTGTGTTTTATATATTATTATATATATATATAGGGGTATAATATATCGTAATACTATTTGATATGATAGGTATGGGGATATAGGCGATAGAACTCATCTATATATACTCTTACTAGTATCTCATCATCATCTCATTCTCTCTCATCTCTCTGCTTCTCTCTCTCTCAGCTCT
Source organism: Ascaphus truei (assembly GCA_036426205.1). Lineage (NCBI taxonomy): Eukaryota > Metazoa > Chordata > Amphibia > Anura > Ascaphidae > Ascaphus > Ascaphus truei. The sequence continues at coordinate 29,725 of WSYH01004754.1, forward strand.
CCCATTCTCTCCTCTCCATCTCACATGCTCCTCCTCCCTCTCTGCTTCCTTCTATCGTCCGTCTCCCTCGTCTCTCTCTTCTTCATCGCCCCGTCCCGCTCTCTCTCTCTCTCTCTCCTCTCCCTCTTCCTCGCTCTCCTTATCTCTCTCTCTCTCTCTCTCCCCCTCTCTCTCTCGCTCTCCCTCTCTCCGTCCACTCTCTCTCTCTCGCTCTCTCTCTCTCCCTCTCTCTCTCTCTCTCTCTCTCTCTCTCTCCTCCTACAATTCTCTCTCTCTACTCATCTCCTCTCGCTCTGCTCTCGCACTCTCTCTTTCTCTCTCTCTCATCTTCTCTTCTCTCTCTTCTACGCTCTCTCATTTCTCCTCCTCTCTCTCCTCTCTCCTCTCTCCTCCTTTCTCTCCTCTCTTCTCTCTCATCTGCCTCTCTTCTCTCTCTCTCGTCTGTCTCCGTCTCTCTCTTACTCTTCTCCTCTCTCCCATCCCGTGGTTGCCCCCCCTCCCCCCCCCCTCTCCTGCCCCACAAAAAAATGCTAGCTCGCCACCGTAGTACGCAAAACGTGTTGCTGCTTGGCGCGCATATTTACTCGCCCGGGGTTAAATCCACTCGCCCGGGGCGAGGCAATGTATATGTTTTGACACTGTATATATCTATAGTATATATATATCTATATTATTATATATATATATATATATCTATATATATAGAATATCCTATCTATATATATATCAGTCTCTCACTATATATTCTCTATATATTCCCTACCTCTCCATCTCTCCTGCTCATTAATACATCAGCTATATCTATATATATCGTCTCTATCCTGTATATATATATATATATATTATATACATATATATATTATATATATCTATATATATCATACACATACATAGATACATAATACTACAATACAAATACTAGCTACTGTGACATGAGTCACTGAACTCAGTAGGCTGGAAATGTGAATGAGAGAACGCTGCAGCCAGTTCACAGAGTTTTAATCTCCTCGAGCAGAAGGAGCACAACCTGTCAGCCTCATTAATTGTCAGGAGCAGGGGTGCACCACTGCTAGTCATCCAATTGACAAATTTTGGTTATACCTTGACGTTGGTATGCAGGCTTATGACGCCTTTGGCCAAAGGGTTAACTAAATAACCAATTATTATTATTGAAGTATTTTACTTTATATGTTTTGTCAATTGGATGCAGCATTGGGCACCCCCTGTCTCTTGTTATATACAATTGCCACGCTCAGTAGCTCTCTGGTTGACATAAATATATATTCACTTTGTGGTGGGTGGGGGAGTTTGAGCTTGCTGGGTATCTGTGTTAACCTAATTAAGCAGGAGGCCTGAGAGACTGCAGGTTTAAAAGCAGGAAGTGAAACACACACAGGGAGCTTGTTTTTCCACAAGAAGGTGGAGAGAACTCTCCCGGCTTGGAAGCCGTAGCAGCTGCTGCTGCTCTGGTCCCCAGTCCTGCGAGGAGCTTTGCTGCTGGGACCAGCTGGGACCCCAACCCAGGATAAAGATAAGCATTGCTGCGAGGCTGGACACAGCCTGCTCCCCGAAACCGTGTTCCTGTTTGCTGTTTGGAGCTGAAACAGATAAGACTTTATTCTTATTATGCTTATTGGTTATCGTTTGTGTAGCATGTTTTGGGCATGACCAGATTAGCTGGCTGTCCTGTTAGTAAGGGCTCAAGAAGTGAGTTAGTGTCCCTAACGGGACTAGGCTTTAATTTGCAAGAAAGTAGTTTCTTAAAGGGACAGTGCACCCGTACTTATTTTGGTTGTGGCTAATAAACCACTAGTGTTTAAAGTTTCCCATCGTGTCAAGCGTCTTACTGACCCCGCCGCGAGGCCGTCCTGCCACAGGTGGTGTCAGAAGTGGGATGCTACGCCTCTGGGGGTCAGTAGATGAAGATGTGTTGAGACACTGAACTTAGCGGAAAAAAAAATGATTTTTGCTGAAGCATGGAAGTTACAGCTAGCAAGCGCTGAGTGTAAATTTTGCCCATCGGGTATGAAAGGATTGCTGTGTAAAGCTACTGCCTTTTACTGAAGCGAGTGAATTTGCAGCTAGCAAGTGCTGTGAGCAAAGGTTGCCCTGTCTGGTAAAAAAAGAAAGTGAAAATGAATTTTTGCAAAGAAGTTGCCCTAAGAAGAACCCAGAAGGTTCAAATATTGTGCAAAGTCTGCCTCGTCGGGTGTGAAAAAAAAAACGGGGTTTTAAAATGGCCGCAGTCAAGTGTCAGTTTTGCAATGTACTTAACCATACAAAACAGTGTCCCTTCAGGCCATATGACTCTTTGATAAAGTTCCGTTGGGAACGAAACGCGTCAGAGGACGGTGAACATGTAATTTTAATGGCGTATTAGCCACAATAAAGCCTTTTTCTATGTTTTTGCACATGCCCTAGCCAGAGTGTCTTTTTTGCAGTGCTCGTATCCCCCCCCCCTTTTTTTCTCATATGATGATTATGATGACGACGCATATGTGGCCCCGAGAAGAGAGACGTACCCGCAGATGAAAGCTGCAAAAGTGTCCAGTGTGTGTGTGCCCAGTACCACTGATGTCTCTGGAACTAATAAAATAAAGAGAAAGAAGAAAAACAAAAATATTTTTCAAGTCACAGAGGAAGTGACCAAACCACTTGAGCCTGCGATATCAGGACAACAGGCGTCAGCAAGCCACCGAGATGTGCTGCAGACCGGAGTGATGGGCAGAATTGTCACAGGAACGGTGGCAAAGGAAAAGGAGGAGCAAAGGGAAGCTGAATCCTTGATCCAGGGAAAAGAGGCCTTAATTTCTGCACTCCAAACTGCCCAGCGTGATTATGATGTCTTGCAGAAACAATTGAATAGGCAGCGAGAAGCTAATGCAGAGGTACAGAGGTGTATACTCCCAGCTATACAAGAGTATGCGGCTTTAAAGAAAACAGAGCAACTCTTGCGGAGTGAGTTGCAGGAGCTGACGACAAGCTTGAATAAAGCCAACACCGCAATTGCTAACATGGAATCAGAGAGAACAAGTCCTGACTGGAGACTGTGCTATCAGATGTCCCAGAGAGATGTGCAAAACTTCATCAAAGACTTAGAAGTTTCTCTCCAAGAAGCTAGCGCGCTCAAAACAGAGCTGGGTACTTTGAAGAAAGCCAATGAGACGGTCCTAAGGGATATAGAGACTGTGAAAATGGAGAATATAAACCTGAAAGAAGATGTTTTAAACCTGACCGGTCAGGTCAGTGATGGGACTGAGAAGCTTCACCAAGCGCAGAAAGTGAAGGCGCAATTGGCGCAAGAAAAATTAGAGGTGCAGGAAGCACTGCAGAATGCAGAGAGGATGCAACGTGTCTCCCTGGAGCAGCACACACAAGCAGCGCACCTATGGCAGAGCCAGCTGCAAGAGCTACATGCAAGTCTGCAAGCGGCCAAGGAGAAGCAGCAAGTGCTACAGGAACGGCTGAGTACCCAGTATGTCCCCACAGAACAGCATGAGGAGCTGAGGGCCACGCTGTACGCCACAAGAGCATCGCTGGGGGCGGAGCTTGAAAGCCAGGTGATTCTGTGTTAGAGGGAGCGCGAAAAGGTCCAGAAACTGGAGCAAGAGCTGGAGAAGCAGAGAGGCAACTCCATCTTCATGAGTCAGTATGCCAAGGAGAAAGAAGCCTGGAAAACAGAAGCAGCGGCGATACTGGCGACAAAAACTACAGAGCTCCAAAAGATGAAGGCGGCGCTGACGCAAGCCCAGAGCAAGCACCGGGAAGAGGCGAAGGCCCTGAGAGGGGATTTGCAGGATCAAATTGAAGAGCTGCAGACGCAGATTGCTGAGCGCAAAATACAACTCGCCGAGAAGGAGGAGGTGACCGTCCGTTAGGTGGCTTGCCTGACATTGCGCTATGAAATCGAGATGGCTGATACCCACAGGCTGCTGGACGACACGGCTAATGAGAGGGACCGACTGCAGCTGGAGCTGGACAAGGTCTGGGAGGAGCACAGGCAATTGCAGTTCAGAAATAGAGGAAAAGAAACAGATTTAAGCCTTGCGCTGAACCTGCTAAGAGATGTGGGTCTGCGATCCTCAACAGCCATCTCGAGAGGATGAACTGGCAGCGGCACTGAGTGTAGAAAAAAGTATGCAGAAGGACAGCTTCATGACCTGAGGAAGGACCTGGAGTCTGAGCGTGCTGGCCGCAAGTTGGCGGAGCGAGAGAAACAAAGCGTGACCTGGAGAGATACTCGAGGCCCTAAAGACTGAGCATGTGGCTATGTTGGACACCGCTCAGTTGGAAAATAAGATGAGAAAGACATCACAGGTTTCCAGCAACACTCCCAAAGGAGTAAATTAAAGGGACAAGAAAGAAAGGCCAAGCATACGAGTCTGCCGACGGTAATAGAGCGGCATCATGGGGTGCATTTAGGTTGGGTTGAAAGACCCCACCCAAAATGAAGTTTATAAAGATAAATGGGTGAAAACCAACACTAAAAATACGCTGATGAGAGAAAGGTCCAGAAGCCATCACCCATGAAGCAGAGTTACTGTCTTCACAGAGAAGGCTAGCTTCAAGGAGCCCTCTAGGAAGCGCTTTCAATGGATCTGGTTTTAAAGAAGCTTCAGGCAAGAAGCATAAGGAAAGAAGGAAGAGAGATAGGAGGCAGGCCAGAGTATGTGACAGAACAAGTACCTGTGTAAGGAATCCGCTCCGCGTTTACTGGTTGCCTTACCTGCAGACAGGTGCAGTCCTGGAGCACCTCTCTCGATGTTTGCTGCAGCCTGGATTTACTCAACAAAGCAATAACACTCCCTCTGGTATCTATTGCAGCTGTGCAGCCTATCACTGCAACATAGACTTGTATCACTCATTTGGAGCAGTACCTTCACACCCCGCCAGGGGATTGGCCGCTGGCCTTTAAGTATGCTTTCCATAATGCTCCTTGCGAGCATAGTCTTACTGGATGTCACTAACGTTCTGCCACAGCCCCCGCCTGGTCCTGTCTCTCATCTGAAGCGGAGTATTCTCCTTGTTGTCTGCAGTCCAGGTTTCCTAAGGCCGGCTGTATATTCATGCAGCGGTCTGTCCAGTTCCTGTGTTGTAGTGAGTACTCTTTCTTGTTGACTTCAGCTCCTTGTTTCCTGTGGACGGCTGCTATATTCAAGCAGCGGTCTGCTCTGTTCTCCTGCTTGCTGAAGCAGAGGTTTCGTTCTGCGGTCCTTCAGCCTCCTGGATTCCGCCTGCAGCGGTGGTTTCCCTGTCTTTCTATAGCTTCTGGTTCCTGGGGCCTACTCTTTCCCTAATCTAGAGAGGCCGGTGTCCTGGTTCCTGCGCTTGTTACAGAGGATTCCCCAGGCCGCTCAGGACTCTTGCGCTGTATGCACGTTTCACCCGTGCAGCTAAGCGGTTGTGCTACGCTGGTCTGCTTACCATCTCCTGTGACCAGCACCATGGGCCATGGCCCGTCGCGCAGCGACCAACCCCGCGCTCCAAGCTGAAGTGGGCTCTCCTGACTACATGTTGCCAACTCTTGCTTGAACAATGTTTATCCTGATATCTCCAGCCCTGACCTGGCTTGTACACGCACGACGCTGTCTTCCTATTCTGATCCTGCGATGTACGACAACAAACTGCGCAATCCGGATCAGCCTGCGCGGTCTCAGGTCGTGTACTTTTACAACCCCATCAGCCTCGCGGTCGACCCAGGTGTGTGGCGAGCACAAGTGACACCTGTCTCATTGGAGTCTCTGATCCTGCAGAGGTAGATGGAGGAGACGTTCGCCCTCTTCTCTGATGAGTTATAGAGACCTCTCCTACAGAAAATGTAATGGGAGAGACACAGAAACAGACTGTTGAAACAGAAGGTGAAGGGGCCATTTCTGATGGAGAAAGAAAAGAAAGAAGGAAGGCATTACACCAGGGGCCTCTTTTAAAAAAATGGTCACCCCTAAAAAGCGTGCAAAGCTGCCTTCTGAAAGTGACAAAGAAGAGAGGTTGAAAAGCAAAGATGAACCATGTCCTCTTACTGATAGTGTGGTTCTGTTGAAAATCAAGCAGGAAGCTAAAGAAAATGGTGAGGAACAAAAGCTGGAAAGAGCCCGGAATATAAGAAAGTTGACAGCTCTGTATCATGGGAAGCTTTAATCTGTGTGGGTTCTTCTAAGAAAAGGGCCAGGAAGACTTTGATTCAGACGAGAAGTACAAAAACGTTTGAGAAGGTCAAAAAACCTTTGAGGAAGGTCAAAAACAGAGGGAGAAGCATGACAAGCACTGGTGAGTGAATCTAGAGCTAACTGGTCTTGGCTCTTCTACAGGGTAGGGAGACTCTGAGCCCAAGAGGGAAGAAGGCAGAGATAGCTGATAGACAGCAGGAGGTTGGGGACATTTGCAAAAGGGGACACACAAAGGCGGCGCTTCAACCTAGACTCAGGACGGCACAAGAGAAAGAGGGTAGTAGAGAGGATGAGTGTTCAGGCCCAGATGGCCTGGTAATTACCCCAAAAAAGAAAATGCCTAATTTGGAAGGCAAGAAAAAAAAGGGGGAGGGAAGGGCCGACGTCAGACATTTTCGCCAAAATGCTGGGGCACGGAATGGTGCACGGGCCCGCTCCACAGGACAATGTTTCGCTGGGGAGAGGGATATGTGACAGAGGTCACTGACTCAGTAGGCTGGAATAGTGAATGGAGAGAACGCTGCAGCCAGTTCACAGAGTTTTAATCTCCTCAGACACAAGGAAGCACACCTGCAGCCTAATTAAGCAGGAGGCCTGAGAGACTGCAGGTTTAAAAGAGGAAGTGACACACACACAGGGAGCTTGTTTTTCCACAGGAAGGTGGAGAGAACTCTCCCGCTTGGAAGCCGTAGCAGCTGCTGCTGCTCTGGTCCCCAGTCCTGCGAGGAGCTTGCTGCTGGGACCAGCTGGGACCCCAACCAGGATAAAGATAAACATTGCTGCGAGGCTGGACAACAGCTGCTCCCCCAGAAACCGTGTTCTGTTGCTGTTTGGAGCTGAAACAGATAAGACTTTATTCTTATTATGCTATTGGTTATCGTTTGTGTAGCATGTTTTGGGCATGACCAGATTAGCTGGCTGTCCTGTTAGTAAGGGCTCAGAAGTAAGTTAGTGTCTAATGGGACTAGGCTTTAATTTGCAAGAAAGTATGTTTCTTAAAGGGACAGTGCACCCGTACTTATTTTGGTTGTGGCTAATAAACCACTAGTGTTTAAAGTTTCCCATCGTGTCAGCGTCTTACTGACCCCGCCGCGAGGCCGTCCTGCCACAATACATACATACATACATACATACATATATATATATATACATACTGTAGCAACACTTACCTCAATCACCTTATGCAGCTGATACATTTATCAGTATTTTTACTATGTATTCATTTTATTTCCTATGTATAAATTGTATGTGTTATTATGTATAAGACATTATTTAGGTTTTATTGTGTATTTATGAGTAGTTATAAGCTCAGCCAATTAGATTTTATCTGGGCTATGAACTTGGGTATATAACCCATAAGTAACGCATTAGATGGCCACTCCTGATGAAGCTGCCAATCAAGCGTAGCGAAACGCGTTGAGTTTTGGACCATTCAGTGATCCATAGAGGAAGAGAGAGGAGAGGAGAACCAGAAATCAACATGCGTGTCGGCGTGCGTACCAAATTCCGGAGTAGGAAGTGACGTCATCGGAGCCGTGGACGCAGAGGACATCCGCAGCGAGGTCGCGACGAACTGCGGGCTGTGTCTCTATGCGTATTCAATGCTTGATTGTTGCTGACATCATTTAAGTTTCCACTTGTCTCTTTTGTGTTGATAAAATTGTATTGTCTGCACTATGGTTCTCTCCTTTCGTCTTTGATCTCGGGATCTTATGCATCACTTACCATCTGAGGGTCATCTGCCACTGTGTTGGATTTCGCTCTGATATTCTGCTCCACTTGTGAGTAGCACACCTATAGATTACTTCATTCACTTGTGTTATTTCATTTGTATTGCTGTTTTGCACTATGTAATTTTTCTTTATTTTTTGTAAACATATCTGGCTCTCCAATGTTTGGAACTATCGTCTGCTGAGCTCTGGGAACAAGCTCCTTAAGGGTAGTAGCAAGATTATTTGCCTTTATTCACTTATCACCATTTATTTACCTCTATTCACCTAATCACACAGATTATCTGTTTAAAACACATTTGTTCACTTTCACTTAATAGTGTTGAGCGCCATCCAGTGCTTTTTTCCAATATCAGACTGAAATCTATCAGAGGGAAGGCTGAGACGTTCTCCTGCAGAGATTTCATCCCTTATCCCTGAGTTCTGCAGGAGATGGAGGCGCTGTCACCGTGAGTACGAATCAGTTATGCCCCAGAAGCCTGTTCTGACATCCCCTACCACAGTGTTTCCCAAAGTGTGCGCCGCGGCGCCCTGGTGTGCCGCGGCTTGGCTAGAGGGGTGCCGCGATCAGGGCCGCCAGCAGCGGGAAACAAGGGCTGCTAGTTAATTAAAAAAAAAAAAAAAAACCTCTGAAAAAAAAACCTCTGAAGCCGGCGCCGGTTCTCCCTGTTGGCAGCACCGGAAGTAAGAGAGAGGGAGGCCCGGCACGTGCGCTTGGAGGAGCAGCACCGGGAGACAGATGTCTCCCAGCAGCACTGCAGCCTCCCACACCCCCCCCTCCCTCCCCGCAGCACACCGGCCCTCCCCCCACGTGGCACAGGCCCCCGCAGCACTGACCTACCCCGTGCAGGGACCAGGGCCGTTCAGTCATACCCTCCCACCCCCCCGCAGCATCGGCCCCACGCAGCATTGGCCCCACGCATCACCGGCCACGCCCCCCCCCCCCCTTTTCGCAACCGCCACCCGGTCTGACCATCATCCCCAAGTAAATATATGTATTGGGGGTTCTGGGGATTTTGATATGGTGGGGTTTTTGTTTTTTTAGTTGGGGTGTTCGGGGGTGTTTTTAGTTGTTTTGAGGGTGACAGGGTATAGGGCGTTCTGGTGGGTGGGTTTCGGTTGGGAAAGGGGGGGGTTAACCCTTGGGTGTTGGGGTAATTTGTACTATGGTTTGGGGGTTTTTGGGGTTACATTTTTATAGAATTGGGCGGTGTGGTGTTGATTTGGTAGTTTTATGTTTGGGGTAGTTGTTAGATGTATTGGGGGTGTTGGGGTATTTTTATATGTTAGTGGGGGTGTTGGGAATTTTTATATGTATGGGGGTGTTCGGTGTTTGGGCGGTTAATGTTATGTGTTTTGTTGTTGTATTTTGTGGTAATGTTTGATATGTTGGGGTGTTGGTGGTAATTTTATATGTATTCGGGGTTTGGGGGTAATTGATATGTATGGGGTTTGTTGTGTGGGTGGGGTATTTTGATATGTATTGGGGGTGTTGGTGAATTCTTTTTGGGGTGTTGGGTAATTTGTAATGTATTGGGTGGTTGGGGTAAATTTTTATAGTATTGGGTGGGGGTGTTTCTGGGGGGTGTTGGGGAATGGTATGTGTGGGGTAATTTGTATATGTATTGGTGGTGTTGTTGGTGTAATTTATAGTATTCGGGGGGTTGTTGGGGGTTAATTTGTATGTGTATTGGGGTGGGTGGTTGGGGTGGTAATTTTATATGTATTGGGGGTGTTGGTCAAGTAATTTGTATAGTATTGGGGTGGTGGGTATGAGGTAATGGTTTATGTGTTGGGGTAATTTGTATATGTATTGGGGGGTGTTTGGGTAATGTTTATATGTATGGGGGGGTTGGGTAATTTTTAGTGATTGGGGGTGTTGGGGTAATTTTAATGTATTGGGGGGTGTTGGGGTATTGTATGTGTTGGTGTGAGAGTAATTGGGGGTGGTGGGGTCGGTGGTAAGTATATGTTGGGGAGTTGGGGTGGAATTGTTTATGTATGGGGGATGTTGGGGTAATGTATAGTATTGGGGTGTTGGGGTAGGTATTTTTATATGTATTGGGGTGTTGGTGGTTAATTTTTATGTATTGGGGGTGTTGGATAATTTGTATGTGTTGGGGTATTTAATATTGAATTGGGGGTGTGGGACTAATGGTTTATATGTATTCGGGGTGTTGGGGGTAATTTTTTATGTTTGGGGGGTGTTGGGGTAATTTGTTATGTATTGGGGGGTGGGTGGGTAAGTTTTATATGTATTGGGGGTGTGGGATAATTTGTATGTGTTGGGTAATTTGTATGTGTATGGGTGTTGGATTTTGGTAATGTTTATATGTTTCGGGGTGTTGGGGTTTAATTTTATAGTATTGGGGGTGTTGGGGTAATTTGTTAGTATGTTTGGGGGTGTTGGGGTTAATTTGTAATGTATTGGGGGTTGTTGGGGGTAATTTTTATATGTATTGGGGGTATGTGGGAAATTTTGATATGTATTGGGGTTATTGTGGTGATTGTGTGTGTGTGTGTGGTGTGGGGGTGTGTGTGTGTGTGTGTGTGTGTGTGTGTGTGGTGTGTGTGGTGTTGTGTGTGTGTGGTGTGGGTGGGTGTGCTGTGTGTGTGGGTGTGGTGGTGTGGTATACACACACAACACCACACACACACACACACACAACACACAACACACACACACACACACACACACAAACATATACACACAATCACACACACCCCCAATACATATAAAACTTTATGAAGACCCCAATATTATCATATATAATATATATACAAAGATGTATGTATATATATACAAATATAACTGTAGCTAATCTGTGGCATGTCTTCAGGCAGGTCTGCAACCCTGCCTTTCCCCATTACACCCAGCATACAGCACTTCCACTGCAGCAAGGGATTCTGGAGAAATGACATGCAAGGAGCACACAGTGTCACATTTTTGCCTCAATAACCATTTTAATGGTTCCTTAGGCTTAGCTTGCTGCTATGGTCACCGCTTTGAGCAACAGCCAGGTAAAGGTGCATACCAAAGAAAAACCACCCACACAGAAAACCTGGCTGTGCTCAAAGTTGTGACCATGGCAGCAAGCTTAAGCCTTATTTGATTTCTTTGTAGTCACAAAGCTGTCTCGATCCATATTCAATAGCATGGTCAAAGGCAACTTCCATGCTTTGAATATGGATCGAAGACAGCTTTTGACTAAAAAGAAATCAAATAGAAGTATTCAGAATGATGCAACAACCCAGCTACCACTCTTCATAACCACATTTTCAAAACAGGCTGAGCAGATTAGATTTATCCTACAAAAGCATTGGGGCATCTTAAAATTAGATGCAGATCTTGATCTATATACCATGTCTAACCCAAGAATGTTTTTTTAAAAAGCCAAGACCATTGGGAATCATGTATCACCCAGTCTATACTGCTCAGCGAAAAATGATGCTAAAAAACTACCTATGGGATTCTTTAAATGTGGGAATTGTAATCTCTGCAGATATGCAATACCAATAAAATCTGTGAAGAATGTCCATACCAACTATATATATCGTATTGAATCATTTATGACCTGCAACACGAATTATGTCATTTATCTATTGAGGTGTGCGTGTGGCAGTGGATATATAGGTAGGACGATCCGAGCACTCAAAGTTAGAATAAGTGAGCATATTCGCAGCATTAGAAATTGTGATGATCGCTTTCCTGTAGCTCGCCACTTTACCACATGCCCTTTAGGATCAATTACTACATTCACCTACAGTGCTATAGAAAATATACACGTACATCCTAGGGGAGGAGATAGGGAAGCCCTATTGAACTGTAGGGAGATGTTCTGGATTTATGCCCTTGGGACACTAGTACCCAGGGGCATGAATCAGGACTGGGAACTAAAGCACTTCTTGAAATAGTGTCCCATTCAAATGTACATGTCTATTCCTTGGTAAATTATAATATAAAATATATGTGTCTATTTACTAATATATATGTGTTTTTTCTAACATTATAGATACATGCTGATGAGTTCATATGTGCATGTGTTATATTCCCCTTGTGGGGCATGTCCATGAGTGGGTAAACAACCACTGAACTGTTTACACCAACTGCTCTATCCTGTGATATCAATGTGCATTATGACTGTCATCTGTATTCCTCATTTGTTATGCATTTCAATCTCTCTCTATCCGTTAATATGATACAATTGCAATAGATAGGTATATATGGGAAAGCGCTACTCATTATAATGTTAATATATATATATACCTATATGATTCGCTATATATATTGCTTTTGAAGTAAGTTGTATTGTATTTTATCCTAATACTCTTCGTTTTTGTTCTCCTCCTATTCCAGCTTATGATTCGCAGATTTATTTTCATCTGTTTTTATTTGTTTTTAATATCTTTATTATTATCTCTTCTCCTTTTTTTGATAGTGTTTTTGTGTTCTTTATAAGTCTTAAATGTTGTACTTATTTGGTCCCCCAAATCAGTCTTCCCTTCTCTTCTACTCCTGCTTTCATGTCCTTTCCCCCTCTCCCCCCACTTTTTTTTCCCCAGTTCCGCTTCCTCGCTCCCACGATAGATACTCATTGGGTATAAAGATATGATTGGAGGTCAAGTATCAGTATCTCTGTGTAGTGGGTCTTTAACTTTAATTATACAGTGCTAGCTATTCTTGTGGGCGGGGGGTTGCCCGCGAGACTGCAAAGTCAGCGCGTCACTCCCCTCTCACTCGAAAACGCACCCACTGAACTTAGTCTCTCTATTGGTCCAGAACTTGACCAATCATATTGAATACCAGCGTTTTTCGTGCCAAATTAACGTAGCGTCGTGACGTAGGTGGGCGGGGACTATTCTATAAGACTGTGAAGGGGAGATGACGCGAATCATCTCTTTGACAAAGGACATTTTTGTCCGAAACGCGTCAGAGTGTTGTGTCCCCGTTACCATGTTTTTGGAATAAAATACATTTTTTAACCCACACCCTGCTGGTCCCTTCTCTACTTGCTGTGCTCCGCTGCAATCCCAGGATTTCTCTCTAGCAAGACACCTAGCGTGCTGCACACACCCTATGAAGCAGCTATTCTGTGAGTATTGTTTTTCCCCTTATTTATGGGGATTTGCTGACCAGAAACAGTGTTACAGTGAGAGAACCCTGCCCTGTGGAGTTCTACAAGAATATTGGTATGTTAACCCTTTAATTGACTCTTTCTTATGGACAGTCATGCATTACTGAGGAATCACTGTTTATTATACACTGGGTCCAATACTCCATTTAGCTTTATGTGCTTCTACCAACAATACCATGATATGTGGACTTTGATGCTTTAACATATGGATATCCATTGTGTCTGAATCGGATTGAGCACTGTTATTTGGACTTGTGTCCTAAACTACCCATTGAGGTTGTTGAAACGCGGCCTCCATGATACTCAGTGTATATAGTGCATATTAATAATTGATGTGTATTATATCCTGGCCCTTTATCCAACTGTCGGGCTAAATAGCTGCTATACACTACCACTCAGCACCTATTTGCAAGTATAATGTTTCTACCTACAGTATAGCAAGATTAATTTATATATTCTCTAGCTGTTGTTGCACTGTATGCAGTTGTTAGTATGGTTAAGAATCTCAGTATATTATCTGGAACTTTATTACAATTTCCAGTCTCAGGTTGTTCTACAGTATACCACTACTCACAAAAAATCCATCTCCGTTTTCCTTTAGGGGACTTTTTAAGTTAATCATTAGTTGTTATTTTACGAGTTTCGTCGGATTTTAGCTTGTATTAAATTGTCTACTGTTTTGGTATATGTGGTCTTGTGGGATCATATGACTGGCATACGTACTTTATAACTTGTGGTAACAGTCATTTGTACTGTTACTTAATGTATAACCATAACGGGGCCTGTATCTCCTGAAGTAGGGTGTCCCCGGACCTGAAACCAATGCGGTTCAGCTCCGGAGACCCCCTGCTCATGTACACTATTATTAAAAATGTATTTTGTTTTGTGTACGATCGCCTGTAACAGCCTTGCATGGTGATACAGAATCTCCATGCAAATGTTCTAAGCAACTTTTTTTTCTATCAGCTAGCGTACGTAAAGTTTAAGAATGCTAGCAGGGGGAAAATACATATCACGCACGATAAGCCAGTTTTTGGCCCGTCCGAGAGAAAATGGGCTCAAGGCCTTAGTGAATCGCGTCTCCGGCTTCACTTTTTATCGGACGTGCTTTTTTGTTTCAGCCAGACGCAAAAGCACGGAGCTTAGTGCATAGCCCCCAGAGTTCTTCCCTTGCGGAGAAGTCCAGGCTCTTGATTGCGTCTTTCAACGAGAGCTTCTATATTCGGTAGTTTTCAGGACAGTCGTCAAAGTTGGTAAGTCCTGTTTGTACCATGTCATGCCGGATCATGTATTTGCCCATGTCTGTTAGACCTGATGCATCGGTGTGTTGGTCGCGTTCTGAGGTAGTTGCCGGGAGGGTCCTTGCAGTTGCCTCTTCCTTGGCGTGGGCGTCTGATGACTGCCGGTCAGTGTGAGGGGCTGTGTTTTTCCGTGTGGGTGTACCTGGATTGCGAGCCTGTTGTAGTGCATCCGTGTGCGCGCTAGCGTGTGGATCACTGTTGCGGCTGTGGCTATCCCAGGTAGCGTGTACCCTTGAAGGAACAGCGTCTTCTCCACATGGACCTAGCAAGTCTTCGGTGTCTGTAGAGTCACTCCCGTCATGTTGAGATGGCGCTCTGGTGTTTACACTGAAAAGGCTCCTCACATAATCTTTAGTGCGTTAGACTGGGTCCTCTGAGGCTATCTGTCTGTAAGGTTGCTCCCCGCTGTCCTGTTGTGCGGCTGCTTCTAGGACTTCAGCTTGGGCTATGGCGGCAGCAGCTTCCTCTTGATTTAGGGCCTCTAGGTTAACGTCCACCTCTGTCTTTTTATGTGCGGCGGAGGCAGTGGCTGCAGCGGCGGTAGCGACCGCAGTGGCTGTCTGCTCCTCCTTTTCTATGCGGGCCCTTTCTAGCTTCATGGCCGCCTCTGTCTGAACTTATGCGGCGCTTGCCCATGCGGCCTCTGCGTTGGCTCGCGCCTGGGTAGCCTTTGCTCTTGCGCTAGACACGTTCGATTATACTGATTTCGCTGACCTTGATGAGTGCCAGGATGTGCTGGTGCGCTGTGATGCAGTTTCCAGCAAAAGGTCTTTTCTCCTACTCTCAGCTTCCGTGATAAGGGTTCGCATGCGTCTGTCGCGTGCCAGGTCAATGTTTCTCTGTAAGTCTCTTTCTTGCAGGCTTTCGCCGGTGTTGGCCCTGGTCAGGTAAGTAATGTATGTCTCTGACAGCTCTTGGTAGCACAAGTGATCTGTCCTTAATTGTGTTATTGCCTGCTCGAGCTGCTGTGCGTAATAGCCAACGCTTGTAACATTGCGTATTCCCAGTGTGTTTTTTTCCCAGGCCTTCTCTAATTTGGCGCGGTGCACTTCAATGTCAGTTTCATATTTTTCGCTGGCTTTTTGTGTCAGTGTGACTGTCCGTTTAGGCCTTGCGTCTGCCTGCGCCTGTGGCAGTTGTGCAGCGGTCTCTGTATCTGAATGGTCACTCTCCTGCGTGGTGTCTGGTGAGGGTCTGAGTTTTGCCATGCTGTGGGTGTATATAGGCCTTTAGCCAGTGCATGTGGCGTGCAGTCTGTTTACCTGCTTCAGCGATGGACGACTGTCTCAGATGATGCCGAGCGGTGTCCTGCAGCGTTCAGCGTAGGGGTAGCTGTACTCACAGGTGTCCAGTGGCTCTGACCCATGTCCTGGCGGGTGTCAGGTGGCATGGCCCTTGGTGGCGCTAGCCGTGGGGACATGCGCAGGGGTAGGTGAGATGGTAGCTCCTCACTGTGTAGCTGTGCAGAAGGTGGACTCAAAAAGAAAAGGCAATCAAAGTTCTGTGTATAGTGCACTATCTGACTGCAGTGCTGCTGCTTTATGTGTAAAGCTGTCTGTTTTTCTGTGTAGAGATGTTTTGCTAGTGCTGGTGTGCAGAGACTGTAAAAGTTGTGTAAGCTGCTTGCTTGTTTAGCTGGAGAGGTAGCTCTGAATCTAGCACAAAGGCTGTGAGTAGCAGCTCTTGTGTGCAGTGTAAAGCTGCTTCCTTGGTTTTGCATAAAGGAAAGGAAAGCAAAGATATCAACCACATCTTCAAAAGAGGAAGAAAAATGTATAGAAGATATTTCAGGTGTGATCAACATTTCCAACATAGAGTTGACACAAGTAGAACTTTCTCTATTAAATAAGGGCTTGAAATTTGCTCCAAGTACAGATTTTCTAATTTTTGAAACCGTAATAGACCTGCATAAATTTGTGCGAAAAATTAGCTTGAAAAAGTTTTTTGGAGATACGGAAAATAAAGTAGAGGGGGATATTCTCCCGGAAGATCTGGAGGTTCAGGTCTCATCTCAACAGTATTGGGACTTTAAGGATCTCTGTAAACTACAGGACTTAAATGATCTACTGGATGAACAAATACCAGATACGGATGTGTCAGACTTTTTGGGAAGAAAAGGCTCGGGACTACATAAGAAGTCTTTATTTAACCCCACCTTTGTCAAAGGTCCCTTTATCTCCACTTTTGAAAAGCTTGTGGAGAGGGACTTGATCCTGCTATCAAGGGGGTACAATTTTGATGTTTCCCCATTACAGTAATAAAGGTTTCAATAAATCTAACCTAACGAAGGAAGAGAAACAAGCTGTGAGCTCATTAAAATCTAATAAAGCTGTAGTTATCAAGGGAGCTGGCAAGGGTGGGGCTATCGTGGTGCAGAAATTAAAAAAGAAGTTGGAGCGCAGAGAGAAAAAATTGTGCACTGTACAATTATAAAACTTACAATCAATATTAGCTGTATGCCCGATGAGGATCCTATGTCCGACCACCGCTCTCGCCGTCACCACCTCTGCCTCAACCCTCTCTCCTCGCCTTGGATCACCACGGATCAACGCTGAGTTCTAAACCCATAACTCAGCCCGATGCTAGATGGTGGGCGGGCTCTCTCGCGAGAATACACTGCCAGGCAATATAGGAAGGCTGATATGCGGGGAGAACTAGATACCTCAAGCAGCCTGGTATCACACTTTGAGATAATGTGTGTACTGTACCTAAAAACCTAAGCAGCCCCTCTACGCATTTCACGCTCACTAGCGCTTCGTCAGGAGATAATGAGGCATGTCGGGAGGCTGCCTTATATAGGCCACCACGCCCTAAATGCCCCTAACACAAAAAAACTGTGTATACATGCTAAAGGCATATTCCGTTGATATTGTTAACCAAAACATTTAAAATGAACACAGACATTTAAAAACCACAGAAATTATGCTCATCTAGTACTTTACCCTAAATTGATTCTTATAAATTCTAAAAACAATTATAAAATGTTCTAAAAGGTCTAAAAAGGGGACCTTATTTTGAATACAGGCATACCCCGCATTAACGTACGCAATGGGACCGGAGCATGTATGTAAAGTGAAAATGTACTTAAAGTGAAGCACGACCTTTTCCCCACTTATCGATGCATGTACTGTACGGCAATCATCATATACGTGCATAACTGATGTAAATAACGCATTTGTAAGAGGCTCTATAGTCTCCCCGCTTGCGCACAACTTCGGTACAGGTAGGGAGTCGGTATTACTGTGCAGGACGTGAACACTTAAGATTAATTAAAAGAAGAGATCTTAATCACCCCGTCTCCAAGCAAGTTGTTCATATTTAAGGGCATCGAACATATTCCGCCGCATGTTAGAGGTGGAGATCGAGTTAAGAGACTTGACAGAAGAGAGATGTTCTGGATCTACATTACGCACCAGAACACCATCTGGTCTCAACACTGATTGGGACATCAGTAGCTTTTTGTGATTGATCCAGTGCATCTTCTTCTGCCACTCTCACAATCCTATTTTGTTTAACTGCATACTATATTTGCTAATGAGATATTATTATGCGATGTTATCAAATGATGTAATAGGGTTGGCATATGATTTTCCTGTAAATTAATTTGGTGTAAAACCAATAACTATTTTTAAGTTCCTTAAAAGTCCAGGGCCTTAGTGAATCGCACCGCCGGCTTCATTTTTTATCGGACGTGCTAATTTTTTTCAGGCCAGCACGAAAGCTCGGAGCTTAGTGCATAGCCCCCTATGTTCTTTCCCCCCTCCCCTCACTCTTTTTTCTGCACCAAGGTCATTCTTCCACAATTATTTTTCTCAGCGTTTGGGAGTCGTGGATCTTGTTGGCTGCATTTATTAGGGACAGGTATTTTAGTTTCACTTCCTTTGAATAGACATTGGTTGTTATTGTATTTTAACTATATTATTATTATTATTATTTTGCACTGTGGTTAATTACACAAAGAGATCATTTTTCATTGTAGCGCTTGAAGTTCTTTCCCAATCCGTGTGTGTGTGTGGGGTGTGTGTAGTGTGTGTGGTGTGTGTGGTGTGTGTGTGCGGTGTGTGTGTGTGTGAGTGTATCCATTTGGTGCTTAATTGTGCTTAAATAGATTATTTCATAGTGATTAAGTGATGAGTGAAAAAATAAATAAAATTCAAATACAAACAACACAGTAAAATGCAGCTCAACACTTAGTATGAATTGCTTTCCCAATCCATGTAATTCTTAGATGCCCAGATAGTTCAGGGAGCGCGGAAACATGTAACAAAAAGACACACAAACGATTGTGCAATATGTCTTGGAAACAGATAGTGAACTGCGCTCTAATAATCGTGAATAAAGTGCTTAATGGTGAATATTAAGTAATATATAAAAAAATATAAATAAAAAACCTGTTACTTTAAATGTGAGGTTGTGCTGCTGAGATCGTGGAATGGCTCCACAGACCAAGGCTATAGAAAAAACGACAAAAGAAACAGCGCAAAAAACCTCATAGGGTATTATATAAAATTATATTGTGGTAAAATAGGTGAGTATTGCACGTACTGCACCGACACACTTTATTCGAGCAAATGCCCGGTTTGTACCTGGCAGAAACCTGGAATCCGCCGCTGCTCACCTCTTGCATGCTGCGTTGCGTTTGCCTTCCCAGCCACGGTTCATGCCTGGCTGACGGGCGGCTGATCTGTTAAATGATAACGAGAAGAATTTACTAGGCTGCAATGTTTCGTTTGTCCACCAGATGGCATAAACTCATGACTTAAGTAATGTGTGGGCTTTGCAAGTTGTTTCGTTTACAAAAAAAGTTACTTTATCCCAGTACAGTATGCTACAGTATTGTAACTTGTCCTTGAGACTGAAGGAAGAGTTGCAAAAAATGTATCAATTTAGGCTTTACATACAGTACTGTATTAAATAAAGACAAAGATCATTTTCACTTACACTATTCTACAGAGACATGAGTGTTCAAGTGGAGCCCGCTTTCCAAAAACCTGACAGAAGTTATGCTTATTTGATATGGGCCGCTATTAATGCAACAGAGGATAAGATGGCAACAGTTGTTCAAATTTATCAGTATTTTATCGAAAATTATGACTTTTACAGATTTTCGCCAACTCCTCATTTGTGGAAGCATGCAATAAGGAAAAGGTTATGTAGTGACCCCTGTTTTCACCGTATTGAGCCCCAATTTGTTGGAGGGTATTGGTGTGTGTCACAGGGTTTTTCCCGTATCTATGATAATGGAGGCGGCAAAAGGCGAAGGGTCGTGTTAAAACGAAATAAGAAGCGACAGTCCCTGCCAAGCAATGCGCCAGAACCAGAACCAGAACCAGCAGCAGCACCAGCTTATCATCATGGTCCCGCCGTCGGTGACAACTCTGAGATGGATTTCGCAGCCAGTTTTGATGAAGCTTGCATGTACCTAAGCGATTTCCCGCTGACTACAGGTGGGCTAGTCCCTCTGCAAACTATCGACGTGGGTGATGATGAAAGCTGGACTGGAAGTGGGCCGGCGCCGGCGCAAGCTGAATGGGAAATTTAGTAATACTGTACAGTATGGTGAGTACTGTATTTTTGCCGTATTATTTTGGTGGGGCTGGCTGGGTACTTCTTTAGGGGGCTGACCATTACTGTACATTAAAACTTTTCATTTTGTTTTTCCTCAGAAAAGAAAACGGCTAATGGGGGGATTTCGATGGATTATATTGTACTGTATGCTGATGTTTTCCGGCCATACAGTATACTGTGTAATAAACCCGAATAAATAAAACTATGCATTTATTCTACAGTACATGTTCAGTAAATTACTGCACATACTGGGGGCGAGATGTGTTTGCAGCAGAGAGAGATTTAATAATATTGTACAGTGAGCAGGGGGTTCCCTGAGCCAGAAATTAATGCTCAGGGACCCCACCCCCCCTGCTCCTGATCAATATTATTAAAAATACGGAAAATGCTGCGTCATTACCATAGCGGATAGCCGCTAAGGCAATGAAGGGGTTAACCCACCGTGCCCGCTTTATTGTGTGTAGTGGGGATGGGTGAGGGGGGTATTTGGCCCTTGGTGTGAGTTTAGGACTTGCGG
>WSYH01004755.1:16702-29497 GCA_036426205.1 Ascaphus truei
GTGTGTGTGTGTGTGTGTGTGTGTGTGTGTGTGTGTATATATATATACAGAAAACAAGATGAAAAAACAGGCGCACTCCTAGTGTGATAAAGTATAAAACAGTATTTATAGGATTGTAAAATATAAAAAGCGCACTCACAAACAGAGTAAAAATAATAGCATTTATGAGATATACTCAATCGCCTTGAAGCTGTGAAGGGAATGTATCAGCCTGTCCCGTTGGTGCCACCTCTGGTGCATCCGTTGGTTCAGCAAGGTGCACTGGAGCCACCGCAGCCAAATGATGTAATAATCAGCAACACGGTCAGAGACTCCCTCCAGATACACCTCCCACAGCTCTCACTGCTCACCAGCAGGCAACTGCAAAACCGGAAGCGACAGCAGTCCCAAGCAAAATGGCAACAGCTCCAAGGTACTCTCTCCGTTCGTACAGTAATGTCAGCCACAAGCTCGCCTCTTTGGGAAACGCCCTACGCGTTTCGTCACTAAGGACTTCGTCAGGGGTTGACATCTGGTTTTTATTTTATTTTTTATGTATCATGTTTTTTATTTTTGCTATAGATCCCAGTTGTTTTTATCACAAATTCGCCCTTTTGGGGATTTTTTGGTCAATAGCCTTGTTAACTCTATCTGATTTACACAGCTGATTTATCCTTATCAAGCTTCCTAAGGCGCTACTCCAATTTGTTATATATATATATATATATATATATCAAGGGGGGTTGCTCTGTGGCTGCCCCCCCCCCCCCCCCCCCCCCCCTGCTTGGTTACCCGATGGCTCGGGCCTCTCCTTTCCTCCCCCCCGTTCCCCGATGGCTCGGGCCTCTCCTTTCCCCACTCCCCCGTTGCCCGCTGGGTCAGCCGCCTGGCCGCTCCCCCCTCCGCCCGGTTCCCCGATGGCTCGGCCGCTTCCCCCCCGCGCCGGCAGCTTGGTCCCCCAATGGGTTGGTCCGGGCCACGGAGGTGCATGCAGGCGGCGGCAGGAAGCGCCATGTGTGGTCCTGACCTGAGGCGGGAAGTTGCGCGGCTGAAATAGGTGAGTTAGGGGTGGCATCATTTATTGATTATTGTGCGCTCCCCCGCTCGTTCCTGGGCGGTTGAGGCGGGATGCGCAGGGCTGTGAGGCGCAGTGGGTGTAAGGGGTGAGGCGGCCTGTGGGAGGGGTGTGAGGCGGCATTTTGTACTAACTTACCTGGGCGGGAGGTGGCGGCTGGTGCACATCGGGTGGTAGGCCATCTTGGAGAGGAGCACGCGGTGAGTGTGTGTGTGTGAGTTATGTTAGACCCCACCAATGAGAGCCGTGGGGTTTGACTGAGCAATCTGATTGGCCAGAGGCTGGGACCAATCAGATTGCCCATAGGGACAGTGCGACAGTGGACATACAACGGTTTCAGAAATATAGATATATAGATAGATATATAAATAGATAGATACAGAGGCGACCAGATTTATTTGAGTGCGGCTAGCTCCGCAAGCCGGGGGATGCCCCGGCATGCTAGCCGCACTCCCTCGGCGTGCCGCGCGTCATCGACGCGCGGTCACGCGTCATCGGGTGCCTGCGCCCCCTGCACGCGCGTCCAGGGCTCCCCGAGGGAGCCCTGGTGTCCCGCGATGTGGGGGACGGCGGCAGGGGGTTCCGGGGGACCCTGCGGACCCGGCAGCGGGAAGGAGAAAGCCCCGATCGGAGGGCGCTTCTGAGCGGCTTCGGCGCGCGCCAGGCACATCCCGGCGCGCGCCTGGTTACTGCTGCGGCCGAGACCGGGCAAATGCTCGAATAAACTCGACCGCAGCAGTAGATAGATAGATAGATAGATGAGACCATGTTATGATCACTGTTACCAAAATTTTTCCAGGACTTGAATATATGTTAGAGTGATAGGGGGGAGGAGAGAAATACATGGGGATAGGGGGGGATGGGCCACCAGACGGATAGGGGGAATTCGGGGGGGGGGGGGGGGGGGTGGAACTCTAGTCCTGGGCTCCGGGAAACCTGTAGGCGTCCGTGAAATTGCATAATAGGCACCTAATGAATTAAACTTTCATGTGCTAAGCATTCTAAGGCCCGGGCCATGGTGCCTTCGCCAGGCGTGCGGAGGCTGCAGAGGCTGTGGGAAAGCGGGTGCTCTCCCTGGCCATGGTCGACGGGCTGTGGGGGGCGATCCTAGAGGCGTCACGGAGCTGATTCGCGCTCACTGTGCAAACCTCTCACGTGACCTGCGTGTCACGCCAAAACTCCTGCCTCCGCCCGCACAATCTATGGGCGCGATCACTGCCTTAAGGCAATCTGATCGCGCCCCTTGTAGACGCCTCTGCACGGTCTCCCACACCATGGACTCAGCCTAAGGCTACGGCCCCATTGAGCGCACGCTCGCGAGCAACGGAGCATCTGGTGGCACTTGTGGCCTTCACCCGAGCGATTTGAGAACTTCAGATCACTCGCGACGGGGAGGCATGGAGGGGCCATGACGTTACGCGTCTGGTTCGCCCTCATTGGCTGAACCGCCGCCGTGACATGGCCATTGATCGGCCACCGCGGCAAAAGTCAAATTTCTTGACTTTCCAAAATGTAGTCGCTCCATCTCGCTTTGTGCATGCGCACACACACGGACTGACTGGAGCCGACCACATTCTCTTGTTCTCCTCCGTCAGCGTCTCTCACCCGCGACCGGAGCCTCCCGTCTGTTAGACGCGCAACAGCCGCCTCAGCAGTCTCCGCCAATCAGGGTCTCACCGGGAGTGATGCAGGGTTGGTACGGTGGCCGGCGCAGGGGGTGTAAGGTGTGAGGCGGCACGCCTGCGGGAGGGGTGCGAGGCGCAGGGGGTGTAAGGTGTGAGGCGGCACGCCTGCGGGAGGGGTGCGAGGCGCAGGGGGTGTAAGGTCTGAGGCGGCACGCCTGCGGGAGGGGTGTGAGGCGCAATTTGGACTAACTTACCTGGGCAGGAGGTGGCGGCGGCTGGTGCTTGTGGTAGGCCATCTTGGAGAGGAGCACACGGTGTGTGTGGTGTGTGTGTGTGTAAGAGTGGGTTAGACTGTTAGACCCCACCGGCCAATGAGAGCCGTGGGGGGGCGGGTGGGCTGACTGAGCAATCTGATTGGCCAGAAGCTGGGACCAATCAGACTGCCCATAGGGACAGTGCGACAGTGCACATACAACGGTTTAAAAACGCGTTTCGTCACTCAGGACTTCCTCAGGGGATGATCAGACCCTGACGAAGTCCTTAGTGACGAAACGCGTAGGGCCGCCTGGCCGCTTCCCCCTCCGCCCGGTTCCCTGATGGCTCGGCCGCTTCCCCCCGCACCGGCCACTTGGTCCCCCGATGGGTTGGTCCGGCCCACGAAGGCGCATGCAGGCGGCGGCAGGAAGCGCCATGTGTGGTCCTGACCTGAGGCGGGAAGTTGCGCGCCAGAAATAGGTGAGTTAGGGGTGGCATAATGTATTGATTATTGTGCGCTCCCCCGGCCGGCTGTTCCACCGGCTGGCTGTTCCTCCGCTCGTTCCTGGGCGGTTGAGGAGGGACGCGCAGGGGTGTGAGGCACAGGGGGTGTAAGGTCTGAGGCGGCGGCCCTGCAGGAGGGGTGTGAGGCGGCACGCCTGCGGGAGGGGTGCGAGGCGCAGGGGGTGCGTCGTCGGAGAAAAACGAGGAAATAGTTTCTTCTTCCGGTTGGTCCCCTTCTCCGGACAATAGTACGAGATGTGGCCTCTTCCCGCAAGTTGTACTTCATATACTCAACGTCGTGTCCTGACGAGACGGTCTTATGCTACGTGGAGAGGACCCGCTCAGACTACACCTTTCCCGAGCAGACGACTTGGGGTCCGTCTTTCCCTCCTCTGGTGTGGAAGCTTTTCGTACTCTTTTGGGCCGAGGGGGCCACGGTCATCCTTGGGGGTATTTTTTGATTTCTTTATTCTTCTGAATCATGGAAATGGCGCTGCACTTCATGGTCTCTTATGTAATCCATTAGTTCCTCCCCGTTTTAGGGGATACGTGCCCGTTCTCGGGCGGCTCGCATCATTTATAGCTATGTTGTGGTCACGTCAACGACCTTGAGTAGCTGTCTGAACCGGTAATCGTCGCATTCGGCCGCGGAAATGATTGCTTGTCCAGGAGGGTGCCCAGGAC
This sequence comes from Ascaphus truei, assembly GCA_036426205.1. Lineage (NCBI taxonomy): Eukaryota > Metazoa > Chordata > Amphibia > Anura > Ascaphidae > Ascaphus > Ascaphus truei. Next base: position 20,825 of record WSYH01004755.1, read on the forward strand.
AGCTGTAGGTCACAAACGAAGGCATAAATCTGTCCTTCCTACGCTTGTCGGAGGCTTTGACATTGAGCCAGTAGCTCATCTTCGTCATCTTTCCTTTCGCTGCAAAGGATTTAATTGCATTTCCACTATTTTCCCTGGCAGTAGACTTCTCCTTCCACCCCGTGCGCTCGCACTAACCGAGCGGCGGTGGCCCTCGGAGGCACCTCGATCCCAATCTTTGTCTCTTGCTGGCTTCAGAACACCGACCACCTGCCTCCAGTGATTTGAAGCGTATGTCCCTCCATGCCCGTCGTATCCCCGCCGCTTCTCCCGTGCGTCGGCAAAATCCAAGAAGGGCACTTTGATTTTGCCGGTAGTTCTGTGCTTGCGTCGAAATGGTTTTTACCGCTTCTCTAGTGGGGAGACTATCGTGTTAACAGTCAGATTCCCACTAAGGGCCTGACCACGCTCTCCCCGTCCTATGCTAGGCATGGTTGGGGTTCCCGCAGAACCGTTGATCAGGGTTGGGGTGGGGATGAGCGGGCCTCCGTTGCCCAGCTGGCGGTACGACTCTACCCCCACTAATCGCTTTGGTGTGAAGAACCCCTAGTGGTGTCCACTCGGTGAGGCGTACTGGTCAACTCGTTGGCTCGGTGTATCCAGTACTGTGGACTCTTCTTCAGAGATTTGAGAGTCATCGTAGATCATTGCTGCAGTCCTCTGCGAGTGGCTCGGGTAGTTTAATACCTGTGGGGGGCCGTTTCGTAACATATATGTCACTCATGGTTGTCATGGAGACAGTGATCCCCGGCCAGCAATATCCATTTTATAAGTCTATCACCACCGGCTGCGGTGGGCCAACCCCGAACTCCGTACTTCGTGCGTGCGCACGTAGAATAGTCTGTATTCCCACCCTTACACCCCCAGCTCCACGCCCTGTCACTCAAACCTCGCGTCGTGGGATACTTGGTGCGCTAAGGGCCCAGTGCAGTGGAAATCCTGCGTGGGCGCGACATGATAAAATATTGAATCGGGCAATTATAAGAAATAATTGGAACAGGGCACCCCATGACTTGATCTCAGCAGCGCCTCCAAATGTAACGGCGTATTCCCCCAGCCCACTCGCAGATAATACGTGGAAGTTGTAGAATGCAATTACCAGGGTGGTGGTGCATTACCTGTTGGCTCACAGGAGGGCTGAGCTTCCCGCCACGTGGTGATACCTGGGGTACATACACTCTCATAATCTCTAGGTTGCAACGCCTTCCACCTGGAGGATCCCACGGGAGTGGGAGGAGCCTCACAGGAAACACCACCACAAGCGACTAAGTAACAACAGGACTGGCTTTGCTGCATAACCAACTACATCTACTACATCACAACAACAATCATGCGTCCCTTCGGACGCGTAACCACTCGGCTCGCACGGCGGACGCTACCACCTGGCGTTCACGTGACGGGACGCTACCCCACCTTCTTGCGTTCACGGGGATCGCTCACCACCTATGGCGCACTGCTGAACGCTCCACCACCGCGTGCGCACGTCGACGCTAACGCTCTCCATAGAGTGGATCCCACCCTGTGTCCAGTAACCCCCCACCACTGTCTCTGCACCCCCAATTCAAATACCACTGTGATGTGTATGTGGACTGCGCGACCACGATATGTCCTGGTGATGGCCTGGTTTGGTGCACGTGAGTTGCAGGTTACCGCCGGCTCCAGCCACGTACCACGCGGCGATATCACCGGAATCCCGCCCGATCCGACGTTGTCCTCACAAACCGCGTTGGTGATTCCGCGCGATATATCACCTTATCCCAGGTCTTTGATGTGTGTTCTGAGCCCAGAACCCACCTCGCAGGCCCGCACGGCTTTAGCTGTGTCCCGCTGCTAAGCTACCATAAATGGGTTCAGTATCCCTATCCTAGGTCCTGTCCCTATCTCCAACAAGCTATTGAAGTGGCTCAGGGACCTAACTGGGCCTGGGGGCTGCTGGCCTAATGCAGAGGTCCACTGCAACCCCTGCATCAACCTCTTATCCCCTACTGGGTCCGGCATCCTGACTGACTCCCGCTCCCCAAACACCCCCGCTAGAATGTATCCCTTGGAACAAGGGGATCTGCCTTCTGATTGGCTCACGCGGCATCAGGTGTCCTCTGCCCCGTATGCCACCCTTGGGCTGGCCGTCTATTCTCGCGCATGGGGCGCGCACCTTCTGGGCGTCCTCGCTACTGCCTCCGCCGCTTATGCGCGAGCTAACTTCCATGGCGGCTCCACTGCTCCGCTAGCCGCCTGCGCCGGTGGCACGCGATATCGCGTCCTTAGCGACTGCCCTTCGCGGCCCGGCAACCGTGCCTGCTCGCCCTCGCGTCCCCGCAACCGCCCATCCTCGTTTCCCTAGCAACTGGCCGCAATACAACCACGCGCGCAACGGGTAAGGAGGGGGTGAGTGCGCAGGGGGACAAGGAGTGGGGCGAGTGCGCGAGGGGGGACCTGGCTGAAATAATCATTTTAGTTGGCATGCTGGTGTTCTCGTTCTTCTTGTGTTGTGTGTGTGTGTATATACTATATGTATTATTTTTTTTTGTTTTTGTTGTGTTTGTTATTAGTTGGCTGTACCTGTATTCCTGTGTTGTGGTGTTGTGTATACTATATATATTTTTTTATTGGCAGTGGCTGTGGTTTTCTGTGTGGTGTGTGTGTGGTGGTTTGTATATATATATATATTAATTTTTTTTTGTTTTTGTTTGGTTTGTGTTAGTTAGTTTGGCCTTACTGTAGTCTGTGTGTGTGTATATTATATTATTTTTTCTAGTTGGCAGTGCTGTTTTTCTGGTGTGTTTGTGCTGTGTGTCGTTATATATATATATATTTTTTTGTTTTGTTTTTGTTTTTTTGTTAGTTCGTTGGCTGTACCTGTATTGTTCTGTGTGTGGGTGTGTGTGTGGTGTGTGTTGTGGTATGTGTTGTGTGTGTGTGGTGCGTGTGTATTATATAGATATAATATCTATATATATATATAATTTTTAGTATGGCAGTGCTGGGTTTTCTGTGTGTTGTGTGTGTATATATATATATATATTTTTTTTTTGTTTGTTTGTCAGTTTAGTTATTGCTGTGCTGTAGTTCTGTGCATATATAGTGCTGGCCTGCAGAATAATCTCTCTATTACATCTCCCTCTCCCAGGACTGCCCGAGCACGCCCTGGCGGGAGGATCTGCTGCTGCCGTTGGTGAGTGGCATGAACTTCTCAATATGTAATATTCTAATTGTGTGTGTGTGTGTGTGTGTGTGATATTTATATGTGTGGTAATATATAATATATGCAGAAACAAAGAAGACAACCAACAGGCGTCACTCCAAATAAAGTAAAAAAAAATATAAATAAACAAAAAAAAAAAACGCGAAAAAAGAAAAAAAAAAAAAAAAAAAAAATTTATAAAGTAAAACAGTATTTAATGGGATTGTAAAATATAAAAGCGCACTCACAAACAGAGTAAAAATAATAGCATTTATGAGATATCTCAATCGCCTTGAACCTGTGAAGGGAATGTATCAGCCTGTCCCGGTGCTGTGCCACCCTCTGGGTATCCGTTTTTCAGCAAGTGCACTGGAGCACCGCAGCCTAGAAAGATGTGTAATAATCACAACACGGTCAGATACCTCCCTCCAGATACACCTCCCACAGCTCTCACTGCTCACCAGCAGGCAACTGCAAACTGGAAGCACAGCGTCCCAAGCAAAATAACAACATCTCCAAGTACTCCCTCCGTTTGTGCAGTAATGTCAGCCACAAACCGCCTCTCTTTGGGAAACGCTCTTCGCGTTTCGTCACTCAGGACTTCCTCAGGGGATATCAGACCCTGACAAGTCCTTAGTGACGAAACCAGCGTATGGCCGCCTGCCGCTTCCCCCCTCCGCCCGGTTCCCTGATGGCTCGGCCGCTTCCCCCCGCACCGGCCACTCTGTCCCCCGATGGGTTGGTCCGGCCCAGAAGGCCGCATGCAGGCCGGCGCAGGAAGCGCCATTGTGGGTCCTGACCTGAGGGGGATTGCGCGCCAAAATAGGTGATTTGGGGTGGCAAATGATTGATTATTGTGCGCTCCCCCGGCCGGCGGTTTCCACCGGCTGGCTGTTTCCTCCGCTCGTTTCCTGGGCGTTTGAGGAGGGACGCGCAGGGGTGTGGAGCACAGGGGGTGATACGGTCTGAGCGGCGGCCCTGCAGGGAGGGTGTGATGCGGCACGCCTGCGGGAGGGTGCGAGCTCGGGGGTGTAAGGTGTGAGGCGGCACGCCTGCGGGAGGGGTGCGAGGCGCAGGGGTGTAAGGTGTGAGGGGCAACGCCTGCGGGAGGGGGGGTGCGGGCGCAGGGGGGTGTAAGGTGTGAGGCGGCACGCCTGCGGGAGGGGTGTGAGGTGCAGGGGGTGTCAAGGTCTGAGACGGCACGCCTGCGGGAGGGGTGCGAGGCTCAGGTGGGTGTAAGGTTCTGAGGCGGCACCCTCGGGAGGGGTGTGAGGCGTCAATTTGGGGACTAACATTACCTGGGCAGGAGGTGGCGGCGGCTGGTGCTGTTGTGGTAGGCCATCTTGGAGAGGAGCAACACGGTGTGTTTGGTGTGTGGTGTGTGTAGAGTGGTTGTTAAGACTGTTAGAAGACCCCAACCGGCCAATGAGAGCCGTTGTCGTGGTGTTGGCTCTCGAGCCTCTGTTTCCAGAAGCTAGGTGACCCTAATCAGACTGCCCATAGGGACAAGTGCGACAGTGCACATACAACAACGTGTTTAAAACCGGTTTCGTCACTCAGGACTTCCTCAGGGATGATCAGACCCTGACGAAGTCCTTAGTGACAGAAACGCGTAGGGCCGCCTGGCCCGCTTCCCCCTCCGCCCGGTTCCCTGTATGGCTCGCCGTCTTCCCCCCGCACCGGCCACTTGGTTGGCCATTCAAAACGTTGGGGTCATAAGATGGTCACCTGTATCGTGGAAGGGGCGTCCAGCAAGCTCGCGGAATTAGTAAGGCAATGTTCAGTCGTATGGGGTAAGCGGTGATAAGCCAGACGTAAGAGAAGCGTCATAAAATTTGTAGGAGGAGGGGGGGGTGGCTGAGAGGATGAAGGGAGGTGTACTGAAGAGGATTTTCCAGGAAAAGTGTTAGGAAGGTGTGTGAGAGCGCAAGGTCCTCAGGGGGCGACGCAGAAGAGAAGGTGTGTTTGGAGACGGTGTCTCGCGGAGCGTGGTGGTTCGATGTCCCCCCTCTTGTTATTTCATTCCACCTCTTCCTATCTTTTCCTTCTCTTTCTTCGGCGGCAGGAAGCGCCATTTGTGGTCCTGAACCTGAGGCGGGAAAGTTGCGCGCCAGAATATAGTTGAGTTAGGGGTGGCAGTAATGTATTGAATACTATTGTGCCTGCGCCCCGGCCGCTTTTCACCGGCTGGCTGTTCCTCCGCTCGTTCCTGGGCGGATGTAGGCGACGCGCAGGGGTGGAGGCACAGGGGGGCTGTAAGCGTCTAGGCGTCGTCCCTCGCATGAGTGTGTGGTGTAGTGCGGCAACAAGGAGGACAGAGATCGCTCCTTCTTAGAATGATTTTTTCTATTTCAACATTTTTTTCCTTTTTTTGCTTCCCTCCTTCTTTCTTTTATTCTGAACTTCTCCGTTGCATTTTAGGTCCTTTGTGTGAGGACGGCAGATGAGGGAGGGGTGACGGAGAGCGCAGGGGGTGTAAGGTGTGATGGGTCACGACCTGAGGGGGAGGGTTGTGAGGGTGAGCGGTGGTTGTAAGGTTCTGGACGGCACGCTGCGGGAGGGGTAACGGTGCGAGTCGCAGGGTGTAAGGTCTGAAGCGGCACGCCTGCGGGAGGGGTGTAGGCCGCAATTTGGACTAAACTTACCTGGCCGGGAGGGGCTGGCGGCGGCTGTGAGCTTGTGTAGGCACATCTTGGAGAGGAGCACACGGTTACGTGGTGTGGTGTGGTGTGTGTGTAAGAGTGGGTTAGACTGTTAGACCCCACCGGCCAATTGAGAGGCCGTGGGGGGGGGTGGGCTGATGAGCAATCTGATTGGCCAGAACTGGGACCATCAGACTGCACTATAGGGACGTGCGATCCGTGCACTACAACGGTTTTAAAAAAAATATATTTAGAATATTATATTATATTTAAATATATATATATCCCTCGTTTCCTTCTGAATACAGGTATACTACCAAATGCTGTTTAACCTGTTGGTCGCAGGGACTAAGCCCTGCCATGGAGGCCCGGGGGCAACTGTATATGTAGGATAATCTCTTACCAGGTTTTGCAAAACCGCCTCCACCTGCGATGGCTCCACAGGCAGCGGAGTTTTTCCTCAAGAACAAATTAAATACCATATACACTCCACACAGCTATAAAGAGAACAGTTTAGCTTTACTAGCGGTAACCATAACCATGCATATAATCATTCCTGTCAATGGTACTCTTCAAGGAGGACACAATAACTAACGCGCTCGGAGGACGCGATCCCTTCCGCCCGTCTGTTCCCACACCGTGTCCAATACCCCACACCATAAACCCCAGGTGAATGTATGTGTGTGAGATGCGCAGCCACTATATGGACAGTGTTATAGTTGTGCACTTTTTTTGGATGTTACCTGCGAGCGCTCTGCGCTTGGGCCCGCAAACGGTCTTCACAAAGGATCTACGATGTGGGGCTGTCTGTGATGTCCTCAGGCCGATCCCACCCGGCGATGGATGGTACTCCTGGAGAGGTCTGGCCCCAAACCTTGTGGGATGCAGCTGTGACAGTCTCATGTCCCTAGCTCACACACACACTACTGTGACAGGTCTCCTATTCAGGGCCTGTCCCTACATTAACTCTGGACTGACTGTGACTTAGGGCTATCTGGGCCTGGGGGTATGCGGGCCTTGTGTAGAGGCTACTTGCCTTCTACACTTTGCTCCTACCTCTTCCCCTTCCGTCTTCTCTGCCCAAGGTCCCCTGCCGCAACCTCCTAACCTCTCCCGCTCAGGTCTCTTCGCCCTATTGGCTCACGGCCGTCACCTGGTCCTGCTGAGGCTCATGGGACTTGTAGCCCCCTACTCTAAACCTCCTCTGGGTGGTCAGTGCTTCGCGCCCGCTCAAGCTCAACAACTTGCTGCGCACGCGCGACCTCTCTGGTGTCGCCGTCACTACGGGACTATGCACTACACGAACACAGAAAATGGCGGCGCCTGGACGCTGCGGGCGCGCGGAGCCTCCGGTGCCCGGAGCGCTCCTGCAACCTTCCCTGACTCTCTCACACAACGAGGTGAGGGTCACTCTGGGGGACTGGCTATCATACTTATATCTCTACAAACATGACAAAATACATCGTTTTAGGTCTGAAACTAACCTGTGTCTCTGTGCTTGTGAGTTTCTGTTGTGCGTGTGTGGCTCTGTATGTAGAGCTGTGTCGCTATGGCTGCACAAATGGCTTTCTGGTGCATAGACTGTGTACTGTTTCTGCGTGCTGCCTTCACTGACTGCTGTGCGTGCTCTGCCCTGACTGCTGTGCGTGGCTCTGCACCTGACTGCTGTCGGGCTCTCCCTGACTGCTTGTGCGTTGCTCGCACCTGACCTTCTGCGTGGCCTCTGCACTGACTGCTGTGCGTGGCTCTCACTCTGACTGCGTGGTGCGTGCTCTGACACTGATGCGTGCGTGGCTTGCACCTGACTGCTGTGCGTGGCTCTGCACCTGACTGTGGAGTCTTGCACGTGCTTTGCGTGGCTTGCACCTGACCTGTGCGGGCTCTCACCTGCTGCTGTGCTGGCTTCCACCCTGACTGCTGTGGTGGCTCTGACCCTGACGTCTGGCTTGCTCTGCACCTGACTGCTGTGCGTGGCTCTGCACCTGACTGCTGTGCGTGGCTCTGCACCGTGACTACTCTGCGTGTGGCTCTGCACCTGACTGCTGTGGACGTGGCCCTGCACCTGACTGCTGTGCGTTGAGCACTGCACATGACTGCGTGCGTGGCTTCTGCCACCTACTACTCGGCGTGCTTCTGCACCTGACTGCTGTGCGTGGCTCTGCACCTGACTGCTGTGCGTGGCTCTGCACCTGACTGCTGTGCGTGGCTCTGCACCTGACTGCTGTGCGTGGCTCTGCACCTGACTACTCTGCGTGGCTCTGCACCTGACTGCTGTGCGTGGCTCTGCACCTGACTGCTGTGCGTGGCTCTGCAGGTATCTTTGCCGTGCATAGCTATTCTGTGCATCGCTCTGCACGTCACTGCTCTCTGTGGCTGTGTTGTGCTTGGCTCTGCACGTCACTGCTGTGCGACGTTCTGCTGGCTCTGCAGTGACTCTCTGTCTGGTGCTGTGTTGTGCTTGGCTCTGCGCACGTACACTGCTGTGGCGTACGTTTCCTGTCTGGCTCTGCATGTGACTGCTGTGTGTACTTTCTTTCTGGCTCCGCGTGACTGCTGTGTGTACGTTTCTGCTGGCTCTCATGTGACCTCTGTGTGCTACTGTTTTCTGGCTAGCTCTGCACTCAACTGCTGTGTGTACGTTTCTGCTGGATGCTCTGCTGTTGACTCTCTCTGTGGCTGTGTTGTGCTTGGCTCTGCATGTCACTGCTGTGTTCGGTGTCTGCTTGCTCTGCATTTGACACCTCTTCTCTGTGGCTTGGTGTGCCCGTGGCTCGGGCATGTCACGGCTCTCTGTTGGCTGTGTTGTGCGTG
>WSYH01004755.1:29510-48316 GCA_036426205.1 Ascaphus truei
CGCAATGGGTGTAAGGTCGTGCAGATAGTGCAATGACGGCAAAACAGCCAGTGCGGTGAATGGTTGCCGAGGCACGCAAGGGTGAAGTGATAAGATGTGGGTGGGGCCACCGGCACGCCTGCGGGGAGGGTGCGGGCGTCCAGGGGGTTGTAGTGGTGTGAGGAGCACGCTGAACGGGGGGGTGGTGAGGGTGCTGGGGGTTGTAAGGTCTTGACTGCACGCCGAGGGGAAGGTGCCGAGCGCATGGGGTGTTGTAAGGTCTGAGGCGGCACGCCCTGCGGGAGGGTTGTGTAGGCCGCAATTGGAGCTTAACTTACCTGGTCAGCAGGAAGGTGGCGGCGGCTGGTGATCTTGTGTAGGACCATCTGAGATGGAGCACACGGTTCGTGTGTGTGTGATGTGTGTGTGTTAAAGATGGGTAGACTGTCTAGACCCCACCAGGCCAATGAGAGGCCGTGGGGGGGGGGGGTGGGCATGAATTGAGCAATCTGATTGGCCAGAAGCTGGGACCAATCAGACCTGCCATAGGGGACGTTTGCGACAGTGCACTACAACGGTTTAAAAAAAAATATATCTATAGATATATTATATATATTTAAACTAATATATATTCCCTGTTCCTTTCTGATACAGGTTTAATACTACACAATGCTGGTTGATACCTGTTGGCTCTCAGGGACTAAGCCTCTGCCATGGAGGACCCGGGGGCAATGTATATGTAGGGATATCTCTTACCAGGTTTTGCAAACGGCTCCCACCTGCGATGGCTCCCACAGAGCGGGTTTTTTCCTCACAGAACAATAATACATACTAACTCACACAGCATATAAAGAAACAGTACTTTACTACGGTAACCATAACCATGCCTATATCTTCCTGTCAATGTTACTCTTCAAGGAGACACAATAAACTAACGCGCTCGCGCCTCGAGGACGCGATCCTTCCCCCGTGTTCCCACACCGTGTCCAATACCCCACACCATAAACCCCCAAGGTGAATGTATGTTTGGTGACTGCGCAGCCCTAATATGGACAGTGTTATAGTTGGTGCACTTTTTTTGGATGTTACCTGCCGAGCGCTCCTGCGCTTGGGCCCCGCAAACGGTCTTCACAAGGATCTGACGATGTGGGGCTGTCTGTGATGCCTCCAGCCCGATCCCACCCGCGATTGATGGTACTCCTGGAGAGGTCTGGCCCCAAACCTTTGGGATGCAGCTGTGACAGTCTCATGTCCCTAGCTCCACACACACTACTGTGACAGGTTCCTTATTCAGGGCCTGCCCTACTTAACTCTGGCTGACTGTGACTTAGGGCCTATCTGGGCCTGGTGATGCGGCCTTGTGTAGAGCTACTTGCCTCTCTACACACTTTGCTCCTACCTCTTCCCCTTCCGTCTTCTCTGCCCTCCCAACGTGGCCTCCCTGCGCAACCTCCTAACCTCTCCCTGCTCAGGTCTCTTCGCCTATTCGGCTCACGGCCGTCACCTGGTCCTTGCTGAGGCTCATGGGACTTGTAGCCCCCTACTCTAAACCTCCTCTGTTTGGTCACGTGCTTCGCGCGCCTCTGCATGTGACTCTCTGCTGTGGCTGTGTTGTGCTTGGCTCTGCATGTCACTGCTGTGCGTACGTTTCTGCTGGCTCTGCATGTGACTCTGCTGTGGCTGTGTTGTGCTTGGCTCTGCACGTGACTGCTGTGCGTACGTTTCTGCTGGCTCTGCATGTGACTCTCTGCTGTGGCTGTGTTGTGCTTGGCTCTGCATGTGACTCTCTGCTGTGGCTGTGTTGTGCTTGGCTCTGCATGTGACTCTCTGCTGTGGCTGTGTTGTGCTTGGCTCTGCATGTCACTGCTCTCTGTGGCTGTGTTGTGCTTGGCTGCTTGACTCTCTCTGGCTTTGTGTTTGTGCTTGGCTCCTGCATGTCCACTGCTGTGCGTACGTTTCTGCTGGCTCTGCATGTGACTCTCTGCTGTGGCTGTGTTGTGCTTGGCTCTGCACGTCACTGCTGTGCGTACGTTTCTGCTGGCTCTGCATGTGACTCTCTGCTGTGCCTGTGTCTCCGGTCAGGAGGAGAAGTGGGACTTCGTGCTGGTCAGCAGCGCCCGGGGGAGTGAGGTGGAGAAGAAGAGGTCTCTGTACCTGGCAGAGCTGTACAATAAGGGCTTCAAGATCAAGGTGAGTAGGACCCCGGTGTGGCGGCTAAATCTCAGGACACAGGAGCTTGGTGTCTGAGGAGCCCCCTTAACCTTGTTCTAGGTAGCGAGCAGCAGAGCGTCTCTCAGTTTAACCCTTGAGTGCCAGCAAGACATGGCAGGCCTCAACAGGTTAACCTCTTTCCAAGGAGTAGGCTGCAGAGCATTGCTCCGTTTCCCTCTTTTCACCTAGTGTGCGGCAGAGCATTGCTCCCGACTTTTCTTGCAAAGCACCTCTGCATTTACGTTGCCTCTCGTCAGCAGCAGAGCATTGCTCCGTTCCCTGTTTGTTTACACCCGGTAGCCCAGGGAGAGGTGACATTTCCATGTGGTGTTTCCTCGCAGAAAATTCAGGACGGGAAAAAAACGTTTTACGGCGTTCAGGCTCCTCCCAGCATCTTCCAGAAATACATCCGGCTCCTGAGGAACCCGGACCAGGGCATCCTAGCCGTCAACCCTGATGACCACGTGACTGTGACAAGCAGGTGGGACTGATGCACAAAGTGACCACAGAGCGTCACGATTACGGCAGGATATTTATACGGAATAGACCCTGTAATACACAGAGTGGCCACAGCGTGTCACTATTATGCATGAAACTTATAGGGAACATACTTTGTAATACACACACTAACCACTTGGCGTCACTATTACTGCATGATTGTTTTAAGAAATATACCTTGTAATACACACAGTGACCACAGCATGTCACTATTATGCATGAAACGTATAAGGAATATACCTTGTAATACACACACTAACCACTTGGCGTCACTATTACTGCATGATTGTTATAAGAAATAGACCCTGTAATACACACAGTGGCCACAGCGTGTCACTATTATGCATGAAACGTATAATGAATATACCTTGTAATACTCACACTAACCACTTGGCGTCACTATTACTGCATGATTGTTGTAAGAAATAGACCCTGTAATACACACAGTGGCCACAGCGTGTCACTATTATGCATGAAACTTAACATACTTTGTAATACACACACTAACCACTTGGCGTCACTATTACTGCATGATTGTTGTAAGAAATATACCTTGTAATACACACAGTGGCCACAGCATGTCACTATTATGCATGAAATGTATAATGAATATCTCTTTAATACACACAGTGACCATATGGCGTCACTATTACTGAATAATACTAATATGGAATATACCCTGTAATACGCACAGTGACCACAGCCAGTCACTATTCCTGCACGATACTTATGTATGTATGTATGTATGTAAATCTTTATTTATATACAGTGGCGGCTGCCTTTAACCTCTTGCGGCCGCCACCGCGGGCTTTTTAAAAACGCGTGCAGACGCGGCATTTTTCCGCTGTTTTCCAGCGCTGCAGGCGCTTTCAATGATAAGCGCCATTAGCGCTTGTCTGGAGATGCGGCCGACGCGCGGAGGACCCTGGCTCAAATTGAAAACATGGCCGCATTTTTACGGGCAAACTGGAGGATTAAAGGGGCCGCGACAGTAGCGCCATTCAAGCACATAGCGCTTCACAGCAGTAATACACGTGCTAATCATATAAATAACAAATAATACAAATAACACATAATGGGAAGAAGCGCTTCAGACATAAAAGTGACATTTAGGAAAAGGAGTCCCTGCCCTGAAGAGCTTACAATCTAATTGGTAGGTAGGAAGAACGTACAGAGACAGTAGGAGGGGGTTCTGGTAAGTGCGTCTGCAAGGGGCCAAGGTTTATGTATGAGGTGTAAAGTATCAGCCATGGAGCTACTCATATGCTGTGTTAAGGAGATTTGTTTTAAGATGGGTCTTAAAGGTGGATAGAGAGGGTGCTAGTCGGGTATTGAGGGGAAGGGCATTCCAGAGGTGTCGGGCAGTCAGTAAGAAAGGTTTAAGGTGGGAGAGGGCTTTAGACAAAAAAGGGGGTGGAGAGAAGACATCCTTGAGAAGAACGCAAGAGCCAGGATGGTGCATAGTGAGAAATTAGGGCAGAGATGTAAGGAGGGGCAGAAGAGTGTAACGTTTTAAAAGTGAGGAGGAGAATTAAGGGATTTGATAGGTAGCCAGGAGAGGGATCTCAGCAGGTGAGATTATTTTATATTATACTAGCTGAGAGACCCGGCGTTGCCCGGGATATAATTTTGGGGGGGCGTACGACAGGGTTAGGCTTCCCCCCCCCCCCTTACAGGCAAGGTGGTGACTGAGTTGACTGAGTGTGTTGGGTGACTGGTGGTGTGTGACACTGCTGAGTGGGTGGTGGGTACTGAGGGGTGGGTGACTTTGGTCGGTTGCCTTTGGGTCGGTGGGTGGTGACTTTGGGTCGGTGGGTGGGTGACTTTGGGTCGGGTGGTGGTTGGTGTTGACTTTGGGTCGGTTTTGACGTTGGGTCGGGTGTGTGTGCTTTGGTCGGGTAGTGTGACTTGTGGGGGGTGACTTGGTCGGTTTGACTTTGGGTCAGTGGGTGGTGCTTGTTGGGTCGGTGGGTACTTGGGTCGGTGGTTGGGGGGGGTGGCGGGGTGGGTGAGTGGGAGACTGACTGGGTGGGTGAGTGGGAGACTGACTGGTGGTGAGTGGGAGACTGACTGGTGGGTGATGGGTGACTGGGTGACTGACTGTGGTGGGTGGGTGACGTGCTGACTGGTGGGTGGTGGTGACTACTGGGTGGGTGATGGTGACTGACTGGGTGGGTGAGTGGTTGACTGACTGGGTGTGTGAGTGGTGACTGACTGGGTGGGTGAGTGGGTGACTGACGGTGGGTGAGTGGGGGGACGCTGGGTGAGTGTAACTGAGGTTGAGTGCGTGACGGGGTGGTGAGTGGGGGTGTTGACTGGTGGGTTGAGTGGGTGACTGGTGGGATCGAGTGGGTGACTTGTGACTGACTGAAATGGGGGTGGGGTGAACTGGGTGAGCTGAGTGGGGTGACTGAGTGGTTGGGTGGGTGGGTGAGTGGGTGACTGGACTGACTGGATGGGTGGTTGACTGGGTGACTGCTGACGAGTAGGGGTGACTGACTGAATTGGGACTCGGGTGACTGTGTGGGTGGGTAACTGATGTTGTGTGACTGAGTGGGTTGGTGACTGAGTGGGTGGGTGGGTGACTGGGTGAAGTGACTGGGTGGGTGACTGGGTGTTGTGTGGGTGGTGACTGAGTGGGTGACTGAGTGAGTGGGTGACTGATTGAGTGGGTGACTGAGTGGGTGGGTGACTAGTGGTGGTGGGTGACGGGTAATGGGTGCTGGTGAAAGGAGGTGGTTTACTGGTGTGGGTGGTGGGTGACGGTGTGGGATGGTGGGTGTGTGGGTGACTGATGGTGACTGAGTGAGTGTGTGGTTGACTGAGTGAGGGGTGATGATGGTGGGGACTGAGTGAGTGTGGTGACTATGAGTTTTTGGGTGCTAGTGGAGTGGGTGGGTTGGGTTACTGATGGGTTGGTGACTGAGTGGGTGGGTGACTGGTGGGTGGGTGACTAGTGCTTGGGATGGGAGTGAGTGGGGGTGGGTGCGGTGGGTGACAGTGACTGGGTGTGTGGGTGACTGGGTGACGTGCGTGGGTGGGAGACGGTGTGTGACTTCCTTGACCCCGTGGCATCTGGCTGTGGGCAGGGGGTTGAGTTCGGAAGCTGGGGGGGGCAAGAGTGGCAAGAGTCCCGCGCCGCGCTTCCCCTCTCCGTATCGTCACACTGATGGGGATCCCGCCGCGCTTCCCCTCTCCGTACGGTCGCCGGGGATCCCCCGCGCCGCGCTTCCTCTCCGGTTGCGGCGCACGTGAGTGGGAGTCCCTCGCCGTCTTTCCCCTCTCCGGTAGCGGCGCACGTGAGGTGAGTCCCCGCGCCGCGCTTCCCCTCGCTCCGGTAGCGGCGCTTCGTGACTGGGAGATCCCTCGCCGCTTCCCCTCTCCGGTATGCGGTCGCACGTGTGGAGTCCCCGCGCTTCCCCCTCCGAGCGCGCAGGATGGGGAGTCCCGCGCCGCTTCCTCCCCTCTCCGTAGCGGCGCACGTGAGGGGAGAGCGAGGGCGGCCGCGCCGTGAGGGGGTGAGGACCTGAGTTTGCTGCTCTAGGCAGCAGGGCCAGCGCTTCTCTCCCGCGGCGCAGCTGAGGGTGATGGTGGCGGCTGGGGATGTTGCGGAGCGTGGGATTTGGTGTGGTGGGGAGGGGTGAGGATGAGGCACAACCGTGAGAGTGAGGGGCACCGTGAGAGGAGGGGCACCGTGAGAGGGGGGGGTGGGGTTTGTGGAAGGTGAGCTGCGGTCCACGACGGGGGAGGTGTGTGTCCCTGTGTGTGTGTTCCCTCTGTGTGTGTGTGTCCCTGTGGTGTTGTGTCCCTGTTGTGTCCTTTGGCCCGTCACTCCCCTCACGGCCAATGAGAGGTGTGCGGCACAATAGATTTCCCCTAGGGACACCGGACATCCAGGCAGGCAGGCTGGCATGCATGCATGCAGGCAGGCAGGCAGGCAGGCAAACATACAGTGCTTTCACTAATATAGTATAAGATTATAGGGAATATACCCTGTAATACAGTGACCACAGTGTGGCACTATTACAGCAGGATACCCATATGAAAAGTTTGCTGCAATACATATAGCAACCACAGGATGTTATATGTTTTACCAGGAAGTAATACATGGAGAGTTACCTCTCGTTTTCAAGTATGTCCTGGAAACAGCGTTATGACAAATACATGGTTACATTAAGGGAACAGGGTATGCCGCGTTGTCCTCCAATGTAACTACAACACGCATCACTGCGAAATGCTCAAAGAACTAAATTGGTTAGCACTTAGAACTTAGTCTAGGGCAAAGTTCACCTTTCCTGTCTTGCCTTCAAATACTTTCTGGGCAAGCTACCCGTCTACCTGAACGAGCTCCTCACCCCTACCACATGCAGCACTTATCATCTGAGCTCAGACTCCAAACGATTGTCCACAGCCCCAAGCAGGGCCGCCAACAGAAATCATGGGGCCCGGGACAAATGAAAGGAGCAGCCCCCCCCTCCCCCCAAACCCAAAGTGCACCTACCACAAAAAAAATCTTTTAGCGCGTAACTTTTACTTAACTGTTTTCTTATTGTGATCCAGAAAACACATTACATCCAACCTGTTTATTTTTATATTTCAACAAGACATGTGACTGCCTGTCGGTGGGTGATGGGTGAATGACAGTGACTGGGTGGTGAATGATAGTGGGTGGGTGAATGACAGAGGTGGTGAATGACAGTGGTGGGTGAATGACATTGGGTGGGTGGGTGAATGATAGTGGGTGGGTGATGACAGGGTGGGAAGACGGGGTGGGTGAATGACAGTGGGTGTGGGTGAATGACAGTGGGTGGGTGGGTGAATGACAGTGGGTTCAGTGGTGGTGAATACAAGTGGGTTGTGGTGGGTGAATGACAGTGGTGGTGGTGAAATGACAGTGTGGGTGGGTGAATGACAGTGGGTGGGTGTGTGAATGACAGTGGGGGTTGGTGGATGGTGGAATGTGGCGTGGGTGGTGATGAATGCCGGTGGTGGGTGGGTGGGCTGATTACAGTGGTGGGTGGGTGAATGAATTACAGATTTGAATACATGGGTGTGTGGGACGTTGGTGATGACAGGGTGGTTGGTTGGGTGGCGATACAGTGTTGGCGATGACGTGGAGGTGGATGGTGGGCGAATGACGGTGGGTGGATGGGTGTCAGTGGTGGGTGACAGTGACTGTGGGTGACTGTGGGTGACAGTGAACTGATGTGTCAGTGACTGACTGTGTGACAGTGACTGACTGGGTTACGGAGACTGGGTGATGTGACGGTGACTGTGTGACAGTGACTGTGTGGCATGTGACTGACTGTGACTGGGTGACTGTGACTGGGTGACAGTGACTGTGACTGGGTGACAGTGGACTGGTAACAGTGCGTGACTGGTGACAGTGACTGTACATTGACTGCTGGTGACATTGACTGGGTGACGTGACTGGGGTGACAGTGTACTGTGGGTGACAGTGACTGTGACGGTGTGACAGTGACTGGTGACAGTGACTGTGACTGGGTGAAGTGACTGACTGGGTGACTTATCACCAAACGCCCCCCCAATATATATTAAATCCCCCCCTCCCCAATTCATATAAAATATCCCAACAAACCCACTACATATTAAATATACTCGTACCACCCCATATATTAAATATACTCCTACCACCCCCATATATTAATATACTCCTACCACCCCCATAATTAAATACCTCCTACCACCCCATATATATTAATATACTCCTACCAACCCCCATATATAATATATATACTCCTACCACCTCCATATATTAAATATACTCCTACCACCTCCAATATATAATATCTACTCCTACCCCACCAACCCCACTATATTACATAACTACTACCAACCCCCCATATATATTAATACCCCCCTACCACCCCCATATATATATATTAAATATACCCCTACCACCCCCATATATATATATATTACTATAACCCTTACCACCTCCATATATTAAATATACTCCTACCACCCCCATATATTAAATATACTACTACCACCCCCATATATATTAAATATACCCCTACCACCCCCATATATATTAAATATACCCCCCACCACTCCCATACATATAAAAATATACCCCCACCACCCCAATATATATCAAATATAACCCCACCACCCCAATACATATTAAATATACCCCCACCACCCCAATACATATTAAATATACCCTCACCATCCCAATACATATTAAATATACCCCCACCACCCCAATATATATCAAATATAACCCCACCACCCCAATACATATTAAATATACCCCCACCACCCCAATACATATTAAATATACTCCTACCACCAAATACATATTAAATATACCCTCACCACCCCAATACATATTAAATATACCCTCACCTCCCCTCCCCACATTGTACCTTATCTCCTGCAGGACACAGACAGCACAGAACATGTCTCTGGCCCGCCGGGGTGTGGGCTCCGCCCCTGCTGTCCTCTGGTTGGCTGTCCTCTCCTCCAATCAGGGACAGCACACCAGTCCTCCTTGCTCTGCCCAGCCACCGTCCCGGCCCGCCCTCTCACTGCCTCCGCCCTCTCAGCACTTAACGCTCGCCGGACACCTGGCAACCCTATGGTGGGCACGCATGGGCCGGGCACATGGGGCCCCCCTATGCTGTGGGGCCCCCGGGCAACTGCCCTGTTAGGTTAGCGCGGGGGAAGTTAGGTTGGCGCGCGCGCAGGGGAATCCCATGGCATATCTCCTCCGTCTCATGTTGGGGGCCGAGGGGTGGGAGTGGGGAATGGGGGGGACGGGGGGGGGGGGGAACGGGCGGGCCCACAGGCAGCAGGGCGGGCCCACAGGCATCAAGGCGGGCCCACAGGCAGTAGGGCGGGCCCACAGGCAGCAGGACGGGCCCACAGGCAGCGGGTGGGCCCACAGGCAACTGGGCGGATACCCTGCTTGCCCTGCGCATGCGCGGAAGAATCACCGCCATTTATCTCACGGGGCCCGGGACGCCAGTGCCCTCTGTCCCCCCCTGTTGGCGGCCCTGGCCCCAATATTGAACAAAGTATCCGGCCGCTCCTCCTTCTCTTACCGTGCACCTCACAACTGGAACAATCTACCTGAGACTTTTAATCTGGTCCGTAACTGTTTCATACGCCTAAAAGATAAAATATGTTAAACTGTTCATGCAATGTCTTTAAACATAATGTATAACCATTTTCACTTAATTTAACCATGTATTTGTAACCATGTATTTGTCATCATAACTCAGGATATACGTGAAAACGAGAGGTAACTCTTAATGTATTACTTCTTGGTAAAACATTTGATAAATAAATTATACATTTTATATAAAGACATTGCATGAACAGTTAAAGATACAATATATTATAGACGTATGAAAGTTACAGACCAGATTAAAATGTGACAGCTTCAGTCTTGAAAGAACTTAGACTGGTGGTGGATGTGAGAGTGTCCGGTAGATTGTTCCAGTTTTGGGGTGCACGGTAAGAGGAGGAGGAGCGGCCGGATACTTTGCTGAACCTTGGGACCATGAACAGTCTTTTGGAGTCAGATCTCAGATGATAAGTGCTGCATGTGGTAGGGGTGAGGAGGTTGTTCAGATAGGTGGGTGGGTTGCCCAGAAAGTATTCAAAGGCAAGACAGGAAAGGTGAACTTTGCGCCTAGACTCAAGTGATGACCAAACTAGTTCTTTGAGCATTTCGCAGTTATGTGTGCTGTAGTTGCATTGGAGAACAAAGTAGCATATTGAATTGTTGAAGGTATCTAGTTTTCTAAAGTGAGTTTGGGATGCTGTGCCATATACTATGTTCCCATAGTCTATAATTGGCATTAGCATCTGCTGTGTGACGCTTTCTAACCAACAGACTTAGGGAGGATTTGTTCCTGTAAAGTACACCTAGTTTGGCATAGGCTTTGGATGTCAGGGTATCAATGTGCATCCCAAATGTTAAATGGGAGTAAAACCATATGCCCAGATATTTAAAACTAGTCACAGGGAGTAGGATGGTATTAGAGTTGGTTCTGTTCTGAAATGCCGCCATTGGTAGCTTTAGAAATGTAGCCTTGGTCCCAAATACCATTGTTACAGTCTTGTCAGGGTTTAAAAACAGTTTATTTGAGAAATTACATTTTCAAGTCTCAAAAAATCAGATTGAAGTATGTGCTCAAGGTCGGAGAGGCGAGAGCTGTGTGCATATAAGATTGTGTCATCCGCATACTGTACATGTGTATTGAACCTTCTTTACAAGCTCTAGGTAGATCATTGATGAACACTGAGAAGAGTAGGAGCCCCAGAACAGAGCCTTGCGGGACACGACAGGTGATACCCAGGGGGTTGGAGTTAGAGCCTGAGATAGTCACATGTCGGGATCTACCTGTCAGGCAGGAATGAAACCAGATTAAAGCATGCTTCCCTATTCCAGAGCACCGGAGTTTGTTAAGCAAGATAACATGATCAACAGTATCAAAAGCATTTGCAAAATCTAGGAATATTGCACCAGTGAGTTGTCCCCGTTCCATTCCACACTGGATTTCATTGCAAACTTTTAGCAGGGTCGTTACCGTGGAGTGTTTGGGGCAAAAAACCAGACTGGAATTGGCTAGGAAATTGTCTTGGTATGGTAATCTCTTAATTGGGAGTGAACATATTTTTCCATGATTTTGGATAGTAACGGGAGAAGAGAGATTGGCCTGTAGTTTGAAACACTGTTTTTGTCCCCACTTTTGAAGATTGGGACAACTCTGGCAGGTTTCCAGGTTTTAGGGATATGGCCTTGTAAGAGACATATGCAAAGGTGCAATCAGGGAGACTGATTTGGGGGAAATGAAACCATGGCTTTATTCAGCCCATCACTTTAAACAATGCAGAAACCACAAAATAAATAAAACAGCCTATCCCTTTATAAGGGCTAACTCACTTCCCCAGTCCCTCTCTGCATGGCTGGGAGGATACGCCTATTTCCAATCTATAATCGCCAAAGTTCCAAGAGGTACCTGTTAGCAGGGGCCATTTGTGTCAGTCTCTGAGTCTGGTTGGTGTCCGTTCAGGGGCCAGCCTCTGGCAGGTTCCTGGGTCCTCCGTGCCTTGTCTGGTTCCTGGTGTCTTGATAACAGCACAGCCTTGTGCTCAAGACATCATCTCCTTTGTCAGCACAGTTGTCATGTGTGTTCAAGAGTCTCTCTGTCAGTTACCACTAGGAGACTTTTCTGTTTGTCTGGTTAACCAAGGGGAGACTGGTTACTTGTCTAGCAACAATTTACCAGCTCCCTGCTGGATTCCTTAGACCACTACGGCTTATATTGAAGCTTCATTTAATAAAAGATTAAGTCCCTGTTACAGGCCTGTAGACAAACTAGAGTTGATTAGGGAAGCAAGCGGTTTGGCGATAGCTGGGGCACCAAGTCTTAGGCCTCGGACATGGTCAAAAAGACAGTGGAGAGCCGCGCTGAGGGGAAACATTATCCCTGTCAGCGCGGCTTTAGACGGCGCGTCCGCAGGCGTGCGGAGGCGTGTGGAATTTCAGCCGACAGTGAAAATTAAGTTTTCCTGCTGAGGGAAGTGCATGGCCGGTCACGTGACTGCCAAAAGCCAATGGCAGTCCGTGATGTCGGTGACGTGGCGCGCTAGACCCGTCTCCCAGGCACCTCCCACCCGGCGCACAAGCGCGCTCGCTGACGCTCATGCAGGGACACGAAAAAGTTCCTGCTTGAGCAGGAGAGCATGAGCGTCATCGCTGCCCAGCGCCGCTCCCTAGCGCCGCTCCCTGCACCATGTCCCAGGCCTTAGGAACCTAGATTGTAGTAAGTCGGGTCCAAATTGGCTGCTTAGTTTTAATTTGAGAAGCGCTTGTGTAATCTCCTCTTCGGATACTGTGACAAATTGAAAATTGTGGGCAGTGTTGGGAGAGGGTGGGGCTATAGGGATAATCACAGAGTGAGGTTCATGTTTGGGGTTTGTGCTGCGTTTCGCTAATAAGTTAGTGGCACACCCCACAAAGTAATCATTGAATGCATTTGCAATGTCGGTGGGGTTTGTCAGAGTAATATTCCCCTTAGTGATATTACTTGGTTGTTGATGGTTAGGAGGCTGGAATATATTGTTGATAACCTTCCAGAAGTTAGCTGGGTTTGATGTATTTTGGTGGAGATTGTCAGAGTAGTATTGTGCTTTTGCGTGCCTTGTTTGCCTTGTGCACATGTTCCGCATGCATCTGTAGTGATTGAGATCCTTGGTGGTGCCAGTTACTGTGTAGCTTTTCCACAAGGCCTCCCTGAGCTGGTAGAGCGCGGCATGATACTCAGTGAATGTTTTCTGCATACTATATAAGGTGTCAGTGTAACGGCATGAAGGTGGCCACAGGAAATATATATCGTGTAGTAGACATGGTAACCGCAGGATGTCCCTCGGTTGTTCAGTAATCGCTATTGATGTAGTGTCATTGATGTGTGAGAACGTTTACCACACTCCCCTCTCTCACTCCACAGGATCCGAATTGTCTATTTCATTCTGCACAAAACTGCCATCAGCTCCCAAGGTAATTGGTTATTTCTTGTTGCCTCTCACATGTGTGTGTGCCTCTCTCTTCTTCATCTCATGTTCTCTCTCTTTATCTCCCTCTCTCTCTCTTTCTGTCACCCTCTCACACCCTCTCACTCACATTCTCTCATCTCCGCTCTCCCTCATTTTCACACCCACTCTCCGATTGTCTGACCCTCTCATCCTCTCCTATTCTCGCCCCTTTCTCTCATTTTCACACCTCTATTTTGCTCACCTCTCATTCGCTGCCCCCTATCTCTCATTCTCTGCCCTTCTCTCTCATTCTCTGCCCCCTTCTCTCTCATTCTCTGCCCCCTTCTCTCTCATTCTCTATCACCTCTTTCTCATTCTCTCACCCCTTTCTCATTCTCTCTCTTTCTGATTCTCACACCTCTCTTTTTCTCTCACACCTCTCTCTTCCTCTTTCTCCCTCCCTCTCTCCCTTCCTCATTCTCTGACCACATATCTCATTCTCTAACTCTCTCTTATTCTCTCACCCTCCCTCTCATTCACTCATCCTTTCTCATTCTCACCCCCTCTCCCTCATTCTTTAACCCTCCATCTCCCTCCTATCACCTCTCTCTTTCTTATTCTCTCACCCTCTCTCTCCTCCTCTTACACCTCTCTTCCTGATTCTCTCTCTCTCTCCCTCATTATCTCCCTCTCATAAAGGCTTACTGTGCCTACCTTTTGATCTTACCTCCACCTACAGATGGGGACAGCACAGTTTTTGTGTAAGTAAAATAAGGCCCCAGCTTTATTTCTTTAACAACATTGAAAATGAAGCTGCCAGCCCGCTGGTTCCTGTATGCAGGCGGACCCATTTGTCCTGCAAGTAGTATGGCGGGAGACCCTTAGGCCTCGGTCCCGCTGCGCTCGGTGACGCGGGCGGCCACACGCGAGTTCCCCACCAGCAGGGGAATCCTGCGTAGCCGGTCCCAGTCCCCCCTGGCTGCACAGCTTACTACACGCTGTGACGCATCAGCCGCTATGGGATACAAGAGAATGGTGATCCCTAGCGTTGACGCGTCACGTGGTGTGGCTGTGAGCCAATGGGGAGGTGAGGCTTCGGGAGGAGGAGAGGCTTCGGGGAGCGGGGAGGAGTGTGGAGTGAAAGCAGCGTGAGTGCCTGTCTGTGTGTGTGTCTGAGTGCGTGCATGCCTGTCTGTGTGTGTGTATGTGTGTGCCTGTCTGTGTGTGTGTCTGAGTGCGTGCGTGCCTGTCTGTGTGTGTGTATGTGTGTGCCTGAGTGCGTGAGTGCCTGCCTCTGTCTGTGTGTGTGTGTGTTGCTTTACTTACCTTCAATCAGCAGCCCGAGCCGTGGAGGGAGGGAGGGGGGGAGAGTAGCGGGTCCCTCCGCTCAAGCCACGCCCCCCCTCCCGCTCAAGCCTCCCACTCCCACCCACCTCCCGTTCCGGCTCCCGCTCCCTACAGATTGCATATCGCGGTCTGTGTATGTCAGCGCCCCGCCTGTCTGCAGTACGGGCGCACTGACTCTGGGAGCGGGGCCTTAGCCTTACGCTGCGTCCTACTGGTCTCACACAGCCCCGCTCAGGAAAGCGCAGTGCATAGTCTTCCCTTTTGGCTTCCTGGACATCGATCCTGGACAGCGATCGCTGCCATCCCCCCTCTTTCCCTTTGTTGAATAACCTCACGGGGAGGGGGTAGGTGGAGCTGAATTAAGTTTGGAAATAACAGGCCAGAGTCCCTGCTAGCCTCCCATGCTGCTACCAATTGCCTCACTCTAAAAGCTCTGGAAAAAAGCAAAAGTGAAGGCTGCTATAAGCGTACTAGTAGGCTCATTTTGGGGGCTCTGCCTCCTCTCTCTCTCTCTCTCTCTCTCTCTCTCTCTCTCTCTCTCTCTCTCTCTCTCTCTCTCTCTCTCTGCATAAAGGGAAATAAAACAAAACAATCTTAAGTGCAGACAGTTTTATAACTGGTGTATGAAATCTATGTTGGATCTTGGCTCATAAGTGTTGCCTACTTACAAGATGTAAGTCAAAAACAAGCGGTTTTGACACAATGGTCTCAGCAAGGAGGATTTCTTCTTGTAAGTAGGCAACACTTATGAGCCAAGATCCAACATAGATTTCCAGCTCTCTGTGTGACAGAGAGGAGTGTTTGGGAAGAGGCAGCAGCTGGGGAGAGCCGGAGCCCAGTGGCGGAAACCAGAGGCTTGGCAGCTGGGCCCGGCCTCTGGTTGCCGCCACCGCTGGGCCCAGGCTCTCAGCTCTCCCTAGCTGCTGCCTCTTCCCACGCAGTCCTCTCTGTCACACAGAGAGCTGGAGGATCCAGGTAACAAAGAGACAGCACACCGCAGCTTTGATGAACATACAAAGTGTATTAACAACACAGGGCAGCCAACGTTTCAGTCCTCGGAGTGGGACCTTCCTCAGGGCTTCCATCAAAGCTGCGGTGTGCTGTCTCTTTGTTACCTGGATCCTCCTGGTCACCTTGTGTGTGTGTATATATATATATACATATATACACACAGTCTGTAAGAAGGTCCCCCTGGGGACCTACACGTCGGGCATGTGTGTGCATTTTGAACCCAATAAACCACTTTTTGTGATTATCTCTTGTGCTGTGCCGGTATATTGGATCTTAAGGGATCCTCTCAGATTGAAACTATTTACCCTGTACTGTGCACCACACCTGCTTTTTATTCGGTGTGTGCTGCCATTCTCTCTCTCGGCAAAAATGCGACAGCACTCACTCAGTGGGAATTCTCAGGGGGGTGCAGAGGAAGATCCCCCTGTGCGGATCGAAACGTTGGTTCTATGTGCTAATATTTGCAATACAATTACTGCTTTTGGATACCCGCTGAGTGCTGTCGCCTTTTTGCCACATTCACAGTTGGTAACGTATGTTTGATAATTTCCTATGGTACAAGCACCAGACTATCACTGGACTATTATAGGAGTACCGGAGATTATCTAAAATATATATATGTGTATATGTATATGTATATGTATAATGTCCCTATATGACTTTTCATTGCCTCCCACAGTATTGGCGGGGATGCCCTGTGCCCTTGCATGTGTAGCTCAGGTGGTTATACTCTGTCACCCCGTACATTGCAGGGAGTATTTCGGGGAGAAGGTGGCTCTGTATTTCGCATGGCTTGGCTGGTACACCATCATGCTAGTTCCAGCCGCTGTGGTCGGACTCGTGGTTTTCTTGTATGGACTTGTGCACTTCAACTCCAGCCAGATCAGGTATTGCGGTGCAGTGTATGCCAGGGGTGACCTCTCACCCTCTCTCACTCAAATCCCCCCCCCCATGTTTATCATTTCTCCCTCTCCCTCACTCACTCAATTTCCCCCACCCACCCTTCTCTCAATTCCCCCTCTTACTCAATTCCTCCCTTCACTCAATTACCCCCTCCCTTCCCCCCTTTCACTCAATCATCCTTACCTTACTCAATTACCCCCCCTGCTCTCTCACACTCAATCCCTCACTCATTTCCACACCTTCTTACTCAATTTACCCCCTCTCACTCAATTTACCCCCCTTTCTCTCACTCAATTCCCCTCCCACCTCTCACAAAATTCCCACCTCTCACTCAATTCCCCCCCCACCTCTCTCACTCAATTCCCCCACCTCTTTCACTCAATTCCCCCCCACCTCTCTCATTCAAATTCCCCCCCACCTCTCTCACTTCCCTCACTCAATCCCTCCCCTCTCACTCAATCATCCCCCCCCTACTAAATTACCCCCTCCAGCCGCTCTCACACTCAATCCCCCCTCCCTCACTCAATTCTCCCCCTCTTTACTTTGTGGGTGAGAGGAGGCAGTAGGCCCAACTCCCGTCACCAGTGGGGGGACGTGAGGAGCGTCAGATTCCCGATTTTCACACGGGCATTTCTAATGACAAATACCAAGTGTATGCTTTATATCAAGGTGCAGTGTGTGGGTGCTGAGTGAGTGTGTTTTTATTATTAGAATGCAGGTTATGTGGGTGCAGTAATTATTAGTGGTTCATATTGGAGTGCAGTGTGGGTACCGGGTTCAGTGTGCGTAGGTTCCGGGTGCAATTTGTGTGCCTGTTATTGGGGTTCAGGGTGTATGAGTTCTGGTGTCTGTGGCATGTTCTTTGCATGTCCTGTGTCCCCTTTGTTTTGGCATGTTCTACCCGTGTCCCCTCTCTCTGTCCCCAGCCAGGAGATTTGTGCAGCTAACAGCACCCTGATGTGTCCCCTGTGTGACCAGAACTGTCCCTACTGGCCCCTGTCAGACACTTGTACATATGCCAAGGTAAGTCCCACAACCAAGGCCAGCCAAACCCCCATCTCCCACAACAAAGGCCAGCTAAACCCATCCATCCACTCCCCCCTTTTCAAGATCAGTGACAGCCACGAAACCCCACTCCAATCAGATGGGGACAGACACATAAGGAAGAGCACCTGTGACAGGTCAGATGGGGACAGAGGCTGCTGATGGGCAGGGTTATACACTTGGGTACATGGGTGACACGAGTGGGGACAGATGTGTGTCAGTCTGTCACTGTCCTTCTCTCCTCTGCAGGTGACACACTTATTTGACAATGAGGGGACCGTTTTCTTTGCCATGTTTATGGCTCTGTGGGGTAAGTAGCTGTTGCTCCCCTACATGTATGTACCATACCTGCTCTGTATGTGACGGGGGTCTTATAAAGGGGGTGTCCTTGGAATAGAGATTACCCCATAGAGGCGTGTCAGGGCTTGGGGTGCCACACAGGGGGCATAAGTGCAGTATCTTACACAGATGGGCACAGTCCTAGAAGTAGTTATTCTGTCTCACTCTTTATCCGAGGATAGTATATGGCACAGGGATTAATGTATAGTCCTAGAGGGTCCCTGTCCCATGTGCTGTCTCTGGACATTGTGTGGGATGTTGTATAGTCTTAGAGGTGGATCTCTGTCTCTCACTCTCTCTGGACATAGGAACCCCCCTCTAAGATTTTGTCTCACCTTATGTCCAGAGAGCGTGAGTGAGACAGGGAGCCACCACTAGGACTATACAGTAGGTCCTTGTCTTACTCTCTCTGGGTATAGTGTGGGGTGATGTATAGTTCTGGGAGTGGGCCCCGGTCTCACCCACTCTCTCTGGGTATAGTGTGGGGTGATGTATAGTTCTGGGAGTGGGCCACGGTCTCACCCACTCTCTCTGGGTATAGTGTGGGGTGATGTATAGTTCTGGGAGTGGGCCCCGGTGTCACACCTCTCATCGTATACCGTCACACCTCCCATCGTATACCGTCACACCTGCCATCGTACACGTCACACCTCCCATCATACACCGTCACACCTCCCATCGTATACCGTCACACCTCCCATCGTACACCGTCACACCTCCCATCCTGATATTACACCTCCCATCATACACGTCACACCTCCCATGGTACACCGTCACTCCTCCCATCGTATCCCATTACACCTTCTCATGTACACCTCCCGTCCTGATATTACACCTCCCAATATATAATAATACATCTTCTCTGAACAATGTTCCCCAAAAGTAGTTTTTTGTACTAGAAATTATTTCACTCCAAAATATGTTTAGTTACCCCCCCCCTCTTCTCCCCCCCCCCCCCCCCC